>CM068369.1:9953133-10260633 GCA_034769895.1 Magicicada septendecula | reverse complement strand
GTTTTTACTTTTCTTCTTTCTTCCTTTTTTATGTCTTGTTTGTTTCCTCTTCTTTTTTCATCTAAATTGAATTTTTTGTGAGCTTTTTACACCCACATTCTGTCGATTTGTTTTAATCGCACTTCAGAATTTTCACAACATTTTGATCACAAAGCGCTAAGCATATCCAGTTTTCCCACTAAACCTTTAATAATGGTATAATTGCATCGTACACCTCTACTTTTAGTGTTGTGATGCGACAAAAATAGTTTTTGGCAGTCTTTTCCAAATTACTGCTTGAATGATTTATTTGGATTCTGGGTCTTTCCCAAACAGCATTTATTCAAAATGGTTTCATTACAGAGATCTTTAAAAAATAGTTTTATTTGATTAAAATTGTTTCAGAAAGGTAATAGTAATGGTAAAGTCAAACGTGTACTTAAGAAGTGTATATAAAAATGTTTGATGAATGTTTAAACTCGTGAGGCAGCGCGCAGTAGGCCTTGAGAACTTACTCAAATTTTCTGTGCACGAGTTACTTTATTATTTTTTTGGTGAGGTTACAACTTTTTAACATAGACATGTTATATAGCATTTTGTTCAGAACATTCCAGGCTATAATGATAAACAAAAAACTGAATATTTCCAAAACTTTTTTTTCGGTGTAAGGTCCCTCTTTTTAAAACACACAAACACCTGGTAATTTTACAATTTGTATATTGTAAAACTACTAAGTGTTTAAGCGTTTTTTGAAAACCTTTGTAACATAAATTAATTTTTTTCTTTTCTTGCCAGCATCTTGTGTGGTTAAAATTATTATTAACAATATGCACAGTGATGAGGGTACTTAATTGGCCTTCTATTTATTATCCAAGATTTCAAATGTTTCAGAAAAATTGCTTTGTGTTTTTATTTATTTTTTATCTCGGTAGATAAACGATTATATCAATTAGAATACAAAACAAATAAACTTGTTAATACTTCTTTTTTAGTTAAAGCTATTAAAAGAGTTTTATTTTTACACATTAGTTGTCGAACCTTCATTTTCTCATAATCTCTACTTCTTTTGAAATATATTTGAAGTACTCTATTTACATAAAAAAGTCTTGAAGGTAAATAATTGGTTTTCTGAAACAAAGAAAATGATGTACGTTACATTTTTTAAATGTACACGCGCATTTCCAGATTCGTTGGGTTCAGTGATTATGTTGTTAATAGATAACCAAAAGCGTATCAGTGTAAACTGCAACAGTTTCAACAGCTGTAATCTGTAGCTGACACTGACAGTTATACTTTGCAGTGTACGTCAGCGTATGACTGACTGTCAACCAGTTGGCACAGTTATCACTGTTATTATCTCAAAACCGGGCGTTTCATCCAAAGCTATGGATTATCGTAGTATTGATACTGACATTAGTAACTGCCTAGCTAATTGTAGTGTAGCATATTGTACATAGGTTTAATTTCGCAGGTCGCTACTTCGCAAACTATAATGCTCTCTCTCTCTCTCTCTCTCTCTCTCTCTCTCTCTCTCTCTCTCTCTCTCTCTCTCTCTCTCTCTCTCTATCTCTATCTCTCTACCTATCTATCTATCTATCATTTTCTCTGAGTGTTATTCTGTCTGTGACTCACATACACCAACGCATTCATTTATTGTTGCAGTCGTCGAGAAAACAGTTTGCATTTAACACAAGGTACGAAGAATCCACGAGTTGGAGAGAAAACAGTTTGCATTTAACACAAGGTACGAAGAATCCACGAGTTTGGAGAGAAAACAGTTTGCATTTAACACAAGGTACGAAGAATCCACGAGTTGGAGAGAAAACAGTTTGCATTTAACACAAGGTACGAAGAATCCACGAGTTGGAGAGAAAACCATCAAACGTTGTATTCGACGAAATTTAACGAAGAAGGATTTGCGGAAATAGGTAAAAAAAGTATTTTAAATTATTTGTGTCGACGTTTTGAGAATATTTATTGTCATTATCAGGAACTGTGTACGGACACAAGAGAAAATATCAAAGACAACAGATAAATTAGTTGGGTAAGTGTGTGTGTGAGTGCGCGCGCTTGTGTGTGTGCAACAAAATTATAAATTGGCTTGTATTCAACGTTGATCCGCTCCCAAAATTAGTTTGCCGGTGGGCAAAAATTTAAGGGATGATCTAAGCATGGTTGGAAGGGGCACTGCACTGACACAGGCCAACAGGAAGTGCAGTGTTAATTAAAACAGTTAATTTCATATTCAAAACGTATTCCGATATCCATGTATTATATATAAAAATGTTCAGAATAAACCATAGAATAATATTAAAAAATCGGTATGGAGAACCATACATGACTTCCATGTTCTAATTAATTATAAATTTATTTTGAATGTATAGGCCTACATTCAGAACAAAATAAAATATATCTGCATGCGTTTTAGTAAAAACGCGGAGTAAGATAATCAAAATACGAATTGTACCTAGTTGTTAATACTTAAAAAAAAAGAATTAATTTGATTAAATTATCTTTTATTTTAACAACGCGAAAGAAAGCGAATACCGCCCGGCGTTTGTTACTTGTGAATTTCTGGAAACAAAAAATTATTTCGCTTACGTATCCGTGGTGACATAGCATGGAACGATATCAATTGTTAATATTATATTAAAATTTTTAAGTTCTCTGTGGAATAAATTTATAACATCAATCCAAAAAATTACCGCCTCCCTTTTCAACTACCCTTTTCATTTATAGATATTTCATCTACCTTTCTACAGTTGATTATTACGACCTTCTTTTCAGGATACTTTATTTATCAAAATTAAGTAATTCACTCTTGTCAAAACGTAAAACGTTGCAGGTAAACTACTCCTTCGCCTTAACCGATCTTCACCAAAATCAATAGGCTTTGAGTTCACTATAACTCGGGCAAAAATTTGCAACAAAATTTTGCAAAAATATGCAAAATTTTATTTGATTCTGTTTAAATTTGCGGCAGTTGTCGTTTGCCTTAGAAAAAATTCTGCACATAGATAGACACACAGACACACACACAGACACTTTTCGGGAAATGACTTATTTTCATGTTTTGAAGGTAGTACAGTCACAATCAGCCCTTATCTGGAACACGATGTTTGTGTTTCGCAATCACCATACTTCCATTTTCTTGCGGAACATAGAAGTAAAAGTGAAAACAGGAAACTATAATTTGTCAGAAAACCAACGTCAGACTCCCTTAAACTGCACAGTAACATGTTGAAAGTCTGATAAAAATACAAAACTTGGCAAGATGGCGTGGATCGCGGTAATGCGATTTCAAATAATAAATAAATATATTTACCTTTTCCTGTCTCGTGACCACATGTATTAACGCAATGATATTATTTACGCGTTTCGATACTATGTATCGTCATCAGAATATTAAAATATAATCACTCAAAGAGGTCGTTAAAATTTAAAACATTAAAATCACAACATCGAAACCAAATAAGTATTTATACGAAGCGAGTGCGCACTCGAGGAAAGCCGGCCGGACACTGATTGATATCAGTTAGAGATAAATTTTAGTGCTGTGTCATATAATGGATTCGACTTGAAATGCAAGTGGTCGTTTAATATAAAATTGCGGTAGTATTTGTCATTATGTGCTCTATATATTTCAAATTTCTCACGTGCATTTAAATAAGTGCCTTTACCACAGACATGTAAGGGTTTCAAATTGGTGTCAAAGCTTGTATAATTATGGTTCTCCTGTATAAGATGACGAGCATAGTTAGACTTTATAAAGATTGTGTTGTCAAGTCTTTTACATTATGCTTTGGAGTGTGCTCAACGAAACGTTTATAAAAACCTCTCCCTGTCTGACCGATATAAAAGCATTCGCACTCATTACAAGAAAGCTTATAAACACCTGTTTTCATTTCCAAAGTTGTACTGGTTCTATTACAAAGTCTATTAAACAGATTGTTACTGGTTTTAAATGTTACAGTTCTATTATTATTATTTAATACTTTTGATAAAATTTTGGGCATAATACTGGTGTAGGCTGTTGAAATAAAGGTTGGTTCCTTATCTTGTATCACTCTTGGTTTTGACAATATACGCTTATGCTTTTTAAGGAGGTTATCAAACCACGACCACTTGCATTTCAAGTCGAATCCATTATATGACACAGCACTAAAATTTATCTCTAACTGATATCAATCAGTGTCCGGCCGGCTTTCGTCGAGTGCGCACTCGCTTCGTATAAATACTTATTTGGTTTCGATATTGTGATTTTAATGTTTTAAATTTTAACGACCTCTTTGAGTGATTATATTTTAATATTCTGATGACGATACATAGTATCGAAACGCGTAAATAATATCATTCCGTTAATACATGTGGTCACGAGACAGGAAAAGGTAAATATATTTATTTATTATTTGTCATTATAAGTGACCTGGATGCCGACAGACATGTTATTCAAAATGCGATTTCGCCTAAGTTGAAGCCGACTTGAGATGTTACTGTACACTGAGGCCTTATATTTAGAGCATATAATGAAAAAATATGCAACCACTACAAACAAAATCTGGCCGTTATTAAAGACGCAATAAGTTTATTTATTATGAAATCATTACCTGGAATCAAGGAGCAAGGCGTTATTTCACGGTGACTAAAACAACCGACGTTTCAGATCCTCATCACTGGCGTTTGTGTGCCCACTGCTGGACGCACGCCTTCACGATCATTCTACTGCCCTTTTTCTTCCCACAGCGAACTCTGAAAACAACAGAACACAAAGTTAGTATAAAGGCGGTACTACGTACCTGTATGCCTGTGTGCCTGTATGAGTTACATGTATCAACCAGTAAACAACAACAATTTGTAAGTTTACTTTCCTTAAGGGCTCTCGTAACCGGCAAATCGACCAAAAAATCGATTTTGATATTTTGTTACAAAAACGTCTTCAATATTTTCTGAGTAATTTGATACTAAATTTATGTGAATACGCCTAATAATAAATTTTTTATGACTTTTTAAACAAATTGAGTTTGTAGGAAAAGTTTTCTAAAAAGTGCTGATCATGTAACAATTTTTTACAAATCTGTTACTCCCTTATAACAGATCATAGAGATATGCAGTTTTTACAGTTGGAAAGGAAATTTCAATAAGCAGTCACTATCAATGTCTGTCGTAAAGCCAATATTTACTAATCTGAGTCTTCCTAATTTGTTAAGAAATTGTCTTTATGGTAGTACACAGAATGCGAACGAGTCACTAAACCATTTTATTTGGAATAGTTTGCCAAAAAAAAGTATTTGTTGGACTGAATACTTTGGTTTTGGCTGTATATGATGACCTTCAATTAAGGTAATATAAGTAAGTGTCAAGTCTGACAAAAATTAGTGATCAAATGAGGATCACATATCATTAACTTAATGAAAAAAATTTACTTGCAATGAATCGTTGAGGTAGAGACAGCAGTAGATGAATTGATGAAATAACTTAGACAGTCAATTAGAAATGTGAAAAGAAATCTAGAGGAACAAATGGACATAATTAAAGACACTGATTATAGAGCCGTACTATTCTAAATAAGGTAAACAATAAAAAACTGTCTTAAAACCTTTAAATGCGTTTTTCTGAAAATCTATTTTTTTTAGACAAATGACCCATTATTTCAGAAACCGTGTGAACTATCAAGCTACATTTTGACATGATAATGTCTTTTAGCTAGACATCGTTTGAAACTTTCTGTAACATTTTATGTACAGTCACGCTTTATGACGTCATCATTGCATGACGTCATTGGGATTGTTGTAAATAAAGGTTTGTTTTGATACGTCGCAATATATATATATATATATATATATATATATATATATATATATATATCACTGCAAACAATTAAACCAGATTTATAAAGCCTCATGAAAGTTTAAATAAAGTTTAAAAAGCGTCCTAATAAATAAATAAATAAAAATAATTAAAAATAAAAATTAAATAAAAATAAAACGTCCTAAAAGTTTAAAAAAAGCGTCCTGAAAGTGTTAGCACAATTTACCAGCCGGAAATCGTTAACTAAAACCGCGACCGCTAACATGCTAACGTCGTCGCAGATTAAAGACCTAACAAGCAAACAACACTGCATAGCTGTAGATAGATTATTGTCTCTAGTTAATGGCTGTCTTCGGGATGCATTATGGTTACTGACTGACTGATTGTTTCTTTAGCTCAAATGTTGCGTTTAGCTGGCGGCTGAAAGACATTATCATGCTCTAAAGCTTTTACCATTTGGTAAACGGTACTTTATATTTTTTTAGCTATTAGGTTAGAGATATAACTACACTACTAAAACTATACAGTTTTCTTGAAAAATAAAAACGTAAAAAAATTATAAGTGTGCTTTTTGTATGCAAATTTTCAGAGCAAAACATAAAAAATTAAAAAAAAATCAGAAATCTGAGATATCTTTGTAACTGTAGTAGTGTTTTTAATGTATTAACTGCTTACCATCATGCTAAAATTTCAGACTTACGTCTTTTACAGATTCTGAGATAACTGGTCTCAAATCGATGAACTTAACATGGTAAGCATAGTTACGAGTACCCTTAAACACTAAACCTAGGAGGTCTGATGTAAAAGTTCGTGCAATTATTTATTTGGCAAATTTTTGTAAATAGGCAGAATGCTGAAAGTAAGAATGTTGTAGAAAATAACAGTCTGTATTTCTACTAAATAATCATGGTTTGAAGGACAAGCGTTGCAATTTCTCTCAAGCCGTATGTGTTTTCATTACAGTTTTTGTTTACACTTAGAATGTAAAAAATAAGTGTCGAATCATCGACCGCTGATATAATGTTGGCGCGAATCAACCGCAAGAAAACGGAAGAAAAACAAAAGCAAAACAAATTCAAGATGAAAGCAAGTAATTGCAATCGCATAATTATTATTTTTTAATCATTATCGTTATCATTAACAAGGATGAAACCTAAATGGTTTTCTTCCGGTTTCAAGGAGATGAACTAGAACTGGTCACTTAACGCTTATTTAGACACCCCTCACATCTCCATCCCTTTAGTTCATAATCTTATAGTTATTTTGGGACGCGGCAGCCATCCATTCCGTTAGATGTTCCAACCATATTAGACA
Source organism: Magicicada septendecula (assembly GCA_034769895.1). Lineage (NCBI taxonomy): Eukaryota > Metazoa > Arthropoda > Insecta > Hemiptera > Cicadidae > Magicicada > Magicicada septendecula. The sequence goes on along the minus strand of CM068369.1, from coordinate 10,253,532 downwards.
ATCCTATCAAGTGTACTCATAACATTCAGCTATGTCGTACATCAACATTTCTTTTGCGATCTAGAAGAAATCTCAAGTGCCTGACAAATCTCATTTCGGCCGCTTAAATACGACTGGCCTGGGACTTCCTTAAAATTCAATTCTCAGGCCCATAGATGAGTGTGGCGTGGGTTATCACTTTGTAGAACTTCAGGCGTGTTTCTTTACCCGTTGATTTTAGACACCTCCTGATGGTTCCACACAAATAGTTGAACTTATACAGCTTCTTCACCACATTACTGTTTGTCATAGCTATGAATAACTTCGAAAATACATATTTGCTATCACCACATAATAAATGGCAACGTAACATTACATTTTATAAAAGATATGTAGATGACACATTTGTTATTTTCGACGGGACAACGAGATTGGCAAACATGCTGTTACATTACATGAATAACATCACCAAAAACATACAGTTCACACTCGAAATAGAGTCAAATAACACAATAAATTTTTTGGATTTAACTTTTATGAAACGCAATAATAAATTTCAATACAGGATATACAGAAAACCCACCACAACTGATGGGGTCATACATGCCGATTCGTTCCACCCGCACTCACAAACAATGGCCGCGTTCAACAGTCTGATACACAGACTATACAGTGTACCTTTAGATCCAACAAACCATAAGGAAGAAATAGATATAATTAAACACATTGCAATTGCAAACGGGTACCGCAGCTCATTAGTTGAACAATTGATGCTTAGATACAAACGCAGAACTGACAACCCTCACCGTATCACGATGGACGTAATATATAGGGCGGTTGATTATACTAATAACTTCTCAATGCTCATTAGAAATACATTTAAAAAACATAACATCCATATCATATTTAGAACAAATAACAATATCCAAAAAATGTTAAATAATGCCACACGAACATCAATTGAAAAAAGAACGGGTGTATACAAGATGATATGTGATGACTGCGACATGCATTACATTGGTCAGACAGGCAGAGGTTTTTTCGAAAGATATAAAGAACACTTGCCCACGAGCATTTCAAATATGAATAAATCAAATTACGCTAAACATCTCGCTTCATTAAATCATAATTACACAAATTTTGAGGCAAATTGCAAACCCTTACATATTTGCAAAAAGGGTAGATATATGGATGCAGTACAAGAGTTTGAGATTTACCGGGCCTCCAGAAATAATCCTAATAATATACTAAACGAACAGTTGGCATTTAAATCACATACATTATATGATAAGATTATAGACAATATAACCATAGAGTACACGCCCCAACACAACAATAGATAACATGATAACACAAATAAACTGTGCAGTACGTCTTCAACCGGTGTCGAGTGCGCACTCACATCCGCGTACGTCGCTGTGTTTGTATAATATATACATATATGTACTTTAGTGTCGCCTTTTAATGTTTTAACGAAGTCATAACTGACGAATTTTTTACTCTGATGATGGATTAAGTTTAATCCGAAACGCGTAAGAAGACAGAAACCAAGCGGTCACAGTGACGGATTAAGGTAAAATAATTTAATTATAATAATTGTGACGCGGATATCAGTACAATGACTTTAAAATAGTTGAACTTATACAGCTTCTTCTCCACATTACTGTTTGTCATTTAAGCTACATTAGAGCTCAGATATTCAAAATTACTGACTTGCTCTGCAACAGTACCACCTGCAACAAATTACTGACTTGCTCTGCAACAGTACCACCTGCAACAAATTTTTCCCATATGAGATCAGTCCCATGAATAGCCATTACCTTGGCCTTCAATGTAGGGATGTGTATCCCGAAATCCTTGAAGATTTTTATCACGATACGGCACTTACAAAAACTATTTATTGGGAAAAAGTCTGTTGGTTTAATAAATTAATCTTTTATTTCTTATGATTAAGTACACTCAGATAATCCGAAAATTTTGGTTATGAAAATCGTATCGCCGCCATTATTTCCGATAATCGGGATATTACTGTAGAGCCTATATGGTGAAGGATGATAAAAGATGAGGCATTAAGAAGAGCTGGTGAGATTCGTAAGAAAGAGAAAGGCGTAAGATGACTTAATTACGGTATAAGTTAAAATGTAACTGTAGCCGGAGAGAATAATGAGAGAAATAAACTGAGATATAAATAAAATAATTGATAGAATAATTGAATTATAATTTATACTAACTAGAAATATTGGAAAGGCGAATTATTAGGAAAATATTAGGCACACGAAAAACTTCAGAAGTTTGGAAATCAAGAAGTAATGATGAAATATCTCAAAGTATAGAAAATATAAGAGAAACTATGAGAAAAAGAAGACTATTATTTTTTGGGACATTAATGCACAATGGACGACAATAGGTTAAAAAAGCAGATCTTCAAATATCTGTGAGGGAAGAAGTCAACATCAAGTTGGATTAAAGAAGTCCAAAAGAATTTAGAAAAAAATAATATACACCCAGAAAAACAATTAAAAGAGAAGTTTTTCGGGCAAAGGTGTTAAAAATGAAAGAAGTCCAGGTTAGGAGAGAGAAAAACGCAGATTCAAAGTGGACTAAATACAGGAAGAAGAGACACAGTGAAAAGATTAAATAATATTGGAGGAAAAGAAAAGAACAAAGAATAAAGAATTGAAATTAGCATATGATCCTTAGATGGCCGATACAAAAAAAAATATATATATATAATTGAGAGAAATAATAAGGGAATAAAAGGTAAAGAGAACAAGAGGATCTTTGAATGTGGAACATGCTGCAACTTGCCTGTGCCATGTAATGATGATGATGACGTTGATGATTTGAATGTATTGTATATATAGCCTATATATATATATATAGTCTATTAATGTATACTTAAGTTATAGATAAATTTTGGATAATGTAAATACACGTGAGTGCTACGTAATCTACCTACTATTCTAAATACAGTAGTTTTAATTATACCAAACTTATAACTTACTTATAACTTACCAAACTTATAATGTTACTTAATATATTCATAGTATTACTTTGAATGTGGGTCTGTGGTTTCCTAGTATACAACAGTATTTATTTTCTAAGCTGCATATATTATCTTCCTTCATACCACTCTGTTTAATCTTACGAGCGAAGAGGTATTCAGAGGCGAGACGTAGGAGTAAAGTATTACTTGGAATCTTGAACCTGAGTAAAACTGGCAGTTTTCCCGTTTTTGTTTTCCTTGTTGTGACGCACTGATTTCGACACTAAGTTTGAAATGAATTGCAGTTTTAATTGTAACCAATTAATTTGCTGACAAATTAACTGCAGTTGACTTGTTCAAAACCGAAGCAGCGTGATCTTAATCCTATTTCTCGTCTGTCCATCTATACACGAGGAAATAATTAACTACAATTGTAATGTTTGACTATGGATTTTATAACAAGAAAGTGGTGTGTTTTCTCAGATATTAAAACTGACACACTGTGAATATTGCCGCACACCAACACATTAAGGTTTCTCAGAATCGTCCCCCGCCTTACAACGATGTGGACTGTCACCATGGTATCATACTCTGCTGTACACAAAACACGAACAATATACAGTGGTGTTTATCGGAAAATACGCAAAATTTTGTTCTTGGGTACTTTGATAAGCTTTAAGATGTTACGTCATTTCGTGGATATCAGACCTACTGTCCAACAAAATTTTAAGTTTTTTTTTTTTTTTTTTTTTTTTTTTTTTTTTTTTTTTTTTTTTAAATATGCGTATAAAAAGGTTACGTCCATTACACTGTAGCTTATCCAATAATTTTTCAGGTGAAGGGTTTGTGAGGATCGGTCAAAAACTATAACACAAATTTTAAGTTATCTGTGTCGACGTTTCGACAGTGTTTATTGTCATCATCAGGACAATTGTTGCTGACGCCAAACAAAAAGCCTAAGGGTAGCCCTAGAACCAATGAACAGGTACTGTTTGCTCTTCGTTTCGACGTCCCCTACAATATTCAATCGTCAAAAGTTAGCATTGCGAATTAGGCTTTGCGCCCGAGGCCCTCGTATAAAATAAACCTCGGTTATCCTATGATAAAAATGCTTTTCTGCATAAAAACCCTATGGAAAGCCCTAGAACCACTGAACAGGCACTGTTCTCTTTGTTTCGACGTCCCCTACAAGATTCAATCGTCAAAAGTTAGGATTTTTCCATGTGTTATAGTTGTGTGTCTGGCGTCAGTAACAATTTTCCTGATGATGACAATAAACATTGTCAGGACGTCGACACAAATAACTTAATTTTTGTGTTGTATTTTTTGACCGATCCTCATAAACCCTTCACGGAAAAGTTCATTGATTGACGGTCACTACAAATTAAGGATTTATCCAATAATCTTAACAGTTACAGTTGTATTTGTAGCATGTTCATTTAAGATTATACATGACGTAAAATTATAGTAAATGATTTTTACTGCTAATGTTTCATGATTTTTTTCTTCACTTTTCCAGGTTACGTGCGATAAAACGCTTCTAAACATAAAAACATTACCAAACAGATTTAAAAGTACAAAAAATAAGAATAACAAAGTACACAGGAGGACAACAGAAGAAGATAGCCACAGAAAATTGCCTATTCATTTACTTCTGTAAACAGTGCTAAATCACGTCTTCTTCTTTAAAAACATATACTCTAGTACGAGGGACAGTTGAAAAGTTTGCGCAGCGACATCAATAGCTTAGCGGCAAAGCTAAAATTTTTCGTGTATTGTAAAATTTATATTTCATATAAACGCCTGGTAATTTCGAAATCTATTTGTCAATTTATTAATTATTTACCAACTGTTTGAAATTTACGTGTCAAGCGTGTTTTGAAAAATGGACAAAAACTGGAATTCTTTGTTAAAAATGGTCTAACACCAATGGAAGTCCACAACGAAATGGTAAATGCGGTAGGAGATGCTGCACCTTTAAAAACCAACGTTTGTAAGTGAGCACTGGAGTTTAAGCGTAGCCTTCCGAACTGTGAAGGCGATCCCTCATCTCAAAAAAGCGGACAACTCAAAATGCGGCACCCAGCTTGCACAAACTTTTTGCAAGTTTTTCAGTTAAAATATGATACACACACTCATGCGAGATTCCTATGATCTCAGCAATGGTATCTATTTTCAATCTCCGGTCTTCCAAAATGGTGTTTGAAATTTTTAAATTGTGGCTAGAATGATTGCACCTTTTTGGGCGATCCCTCCCTACAGGGATCATCAACAACGCCCGTACGACCAGGTTTAATTTCGAGTACTCACTTAAAAATCGTTGTTTTTGAAGGCGTAACATCTTCTAACATATTTACCACTATTTTTGTCAATTTTCATTTGCCTTCCACATTTTTTAACGAACAATTCACTCACAGCACGATTTTCAATTGTATTGTATTTATTGTTCATAGCCTAAAGGTACCATACAATGAACCTTTAGGCTATTGTCTATGTCTACCATACATTGTATGGTACCTTCAGACTATGAACAATAAATACAATACAATCGAAAATTGAAATTATAGATTAGTAAACAATAAATGTGTGTATATTAAATACACCACATTATGATTAGTCACAGCACGATGTTTGTCCACATTTCAAAACACGCGTGCCACGCAAACCTCAAACAGCTGGTAGACAATAAATACATTGACAGCTAGATTTGGATATTAACAGGTGTTTACAAGAAATATGAATCTTACAGCGCACGAAAAATTTTAGTTCTACCGCTAAGCTACAGATGTCGCTCCGCGAACTTTTAAACTGACCCTCGTATTTTGTTATGATGTTTTATAGTTAATGGTATTTCATTAAGTTGAGAAATTTACATGTTTTCACTTAAAAAAAAAAAAACAATCGAAAACAGAAGACGTGTTATCAATTGAGGTTAGCATGCGACTCTCGATCAGTGGTACTGTTTTCATCAAAATTACACCCGGTCCTCCGGTCCGGTCCCCACCACGTCACACTGTTAAGCTCATCCGGTGCATCACGTCGATCCCCAGACGCTAGTATACAGACATGGCAGAGAAAACCCCGAGAGAGGAAGAGATAGAGAGAGAGAGAGAGAGAGAGAGAGAGAGAGAGAGAACTGAATATTATGAGTATACTCGACAGGATCGCCCAGTATCGGCTGAATTGGTGGGAACTTCTTTGCCGAATGGATGACTGCCGCATCCCCAAACAACTATGGAACTATAAGACGAAGGGACGGAGAGGTGTGGGACGTCCAAGGAAGAGCTAGTGACCAGCTGTAATCTTTGTCTATTTGAGACCGGAACAAACCATCCTTGGTTTAAACCTTGAAGATGATGATGATGATGATGATGATGATGTTGAACACTGGACTTTCGCTTGGCCTGTCAGTGCAATTGGCATGGATCCATGTTTACATCATCCCTCATATTTTCGCATCTCGCCCGCCTAATTTTTGGGAGCGAATCAACGTTGAATACATCGTTTGATGGTTTTCTCTCAAACTCGTGGATTCATCGTAACTTGTGTTAAATACAAACGGTTTTCTCAACGACTTTAAAAATACATTAATGTGTTGGTGTCTGTGAGTGAGTCACAGACAGAATAATACTCATAGGTATAATAGGGAGAAAGAAAGAGAGAGATAAAAGACAGTCACAGTGAGAGAGAGAGAGAGAGAGAGAGAGAGAGAGAGAGAGAGAGAGAGAGAGAGAGAGAGAGAGAGAGAGAGAGAGAGAGAGAGAGAGAGAGAGAGAGATAACATTATAGTCAGCGATGCGGCGACCCGTGAAGTTAATGCCATCCATAATATGCTACACTACAATTTGCTAGGCAGTTACTAATGTCAGTATCAATACTACGATAATCCACAGCGTTGGGTGAAACGCTCGGCTTCTGCTTAGGCGTAATCGCAGTCTGTCGCAAAAGTTAGTATTTTTACCAGGCTTTCAACAGTTTAACAGCAGTGTGACGTAGGTTTTCTGACAGATTATAGTTTTCTGTTTTTTATTTCCTAAACATTATTCTGTGTTGTGTTTCATTTTGTACATTTTAGTATTTAGTACATGGAAATTGGGATGCGTTTTGATTATGAAAATAATAGTTTTAACGCTGGACTTCAATGAGGTTTCTCAGGCATGTGTCAGGGTATACTCACCATGATCATAAAAGAAACACAGATATACGGCAGGAACTGAATATTATGAGTATACTCGACAGGATCGCCCAGTATCGGCTGAATTGGTGGGAACATCTTTGCCGAATGGATGACTGCCGCATCCCCAAACAACTATGGAACTATAAGACGAAGGGACGGAGAGGTGTGGGACGTCCAAGGAAGAGCTAGTGACAAGCTGTAATCTTTGTATATTTGAGACCGGAACAAACCATCCTTGGTTTAAACCTTGAAGATGATGATGATGATGATGATGATGTTGAACACTGGACTTTCGCTTGGCCTGTCAGTTCAATTGGCATGGGGATCCATGTTTACATCATCCCTCATATTTTCGCATCTCGCCCGCCTAATTTTTGGGAGCGGATCAACGTTGAATACATCGTTTGATGGTTTTCTCTCAAACTCGTGGATTCATCGTAACTTGTGTTAAATACAAACGGTTTTCTCAACGACTTTAATAATACATTAATGTGTTGGTGTCTGTGAGTCACAGACAGAATAATACTCATAGGTATAATAGAGAGAAAGAAAGAGAGAGATAAAAAGACAGTCACAGTGAGAGAGAGAGAGAGAGAGAGAGAGAGAGAGAGAGAGAGAGAGAGAGAGAGAGAGAGAGAGAGAGAGAGAGAGAGAGAGCGCATTATAGTCTGCGATGCGGGGCGACCCGTGAAGTTAATGCCATCCATAATATGCTGCACTACAATTTGCTAGGCAGTTACTAATGTCACTATCAATACTACGATAATCCGTAGCTTTGGGTGAAACGCCCGATTTCGAGATAACAACAGTGATAACTGTGTCAACTGTTTGATCAGCAACTGACAGTCAGTCATACGATGGCGTACACTGTAAAGTATAACTGTCAGTGGCAGCGTCAGATTACAGCTGTTGAAACTGTTGTACTTTACACAAATACGCTTCTGTTTATGTATTAACAATATAATCACTGAACCCAACGATCTGTGGAAATGCGTGTGCATTTCATACATTTGAAAAATGTAACGTATATCATTTACTTTGTTTCGGAAAATCAATTATTTACCTTTAAGACATTCTATGTATATAAATTACTTAAGACATATTTCAATAGAAGTGGAGATTATGAAAAAATTAAAGTTTGACAACTAAGTAATGTGTGAAAATAAAACTCTTTTAATACCGTTATCTAAAAAATAAATTTATAACACCTTTAATTATGTTTTGTATCTAGATTCTACAATCGTGTACCTACGGACATAAAAAATTTAAAAAAAACACAAAGCAATTTTTCTCAGTAATGTGAAATCTTGGCTAATAAATACAGTAGAAGGTCAGTTGAGTACATTTATCATCCTGCATACTGTTATTAATAATTTGACCACACGAAAAGCTAACCACATTAACTACACATTAACCGCAGGAATTTAATTTATGTCGTTATTTTAATTGTAAAGAACATAGCTAAGTTTAGTTGTGATGCAAAAGAATTCTTGATTTGTTTATTAATAAATATAGTTAACAAATATCACAATAAGTTCATTTAATTTGCAAATCGTATATGAAGTTTTGTTGAATGTGTAAGTGTTGATGTTGTGTTGAAGATTGTCAAATACCAGGTTAATTATTTTATATTATTAATGATAATTGGTAATATTATATATCTTAGTAGTAATCATTGATGTGAATTAATGTTAAAAAGGATTATTTCAGTTAGGGTTAATTTTGAAATGTTAAGGATTTATTTTTCTACTATACATTAGTATTTAATGTAAACTGTATAAGGTTTTAGTGACTGTATATTTATGTAGTAAAAATTCAGTATGGAAATTAAACGCAGTATGCAAACCAAATGCAGCGGCTATTTAACTACATTTTCTTTTTAGAAAAATCCCTGGACACACAGTAACCAAAACTGTCTCAACTTTACTCTTATGTGATCCTTTCTGTCGTAATACTCTTGTTGAACTTGTATTCGATTGTCATCACGACTCCATATTATGCATTTCATGTAATAACTTCTAATAAGTTCACTGCAAGTACGTTTATTTTTACCTAACATACTTCACACAGAATTTATTCTAAACAATTGCGACTATACGCAGGGTTGAATTAGAAGCGCGTGGTACCCTATGCTGCCATCAGACTGGTGCCTCCTCCCCCGATTCAAAACTTAACCTTTTACCCATTCTTTACACTGGTAAATGGCATACAAAATTAATAAAGTTAACAATTATTAGCAGTTACATAAAACTCTCAAATTACAACAAATATTTAGATAAATAGTGATTATAATGAGCATAGTTGTACTTAAGTTTAGAAACTACTAATCTATCCATTTTTTCTTGATTTTGCCTTAACGAAGTCGATCTCGCTTTTAATATTCAACGTTGCTAACGAAGATGATCTCTGATCTCCCATAGATGAACTCAAAATATCTTTAATGCGTTTTAATACAGAAAATGATCATTCAGATTTGCAGTTAGCTATTGGAATCGTCAAAAGCAGACGATAAGCAATGTATATATTCGGAAATACATCAATCAGTTTACAATTAATAATCCAGTTTAATACCCCGAGCAGCCAAACTGTAGTATCATAAAATTTATCATCTTCATTCAAATAATTTGAAGAAAAAACTTTTTCTTGCAATTTTACTTGTGACACAACGTTTTTTCGTTTTTGTTTTTCACATTTATTATCTTCACTTTTTTGTGTTTTTGGGCTGGATGTTGCCCCCTCTAACAGCTGAGGTCCTGATACCCGGTGTTACAGCATAACCTAGCGGTATGGATAACCCGCCACTGACTACACGGCGAGTGGGTTCCAATAAAACAAGGCGGTAGACCAATGTGACCATGTGTTGGCGACCCGTCTCTTCAGTTCGATGTGAAGTGACACCGAATTGACACACATAAATGATTGTGTGTAGGCCGCTTCAGTTCCAGGAGCATTATCGACGTTTGGCGCAGTCGATACTAGTGTTCAGTGGAACGCTAAGGTAGGTTTGCCGTACGTTGCGAGTAGATAAGATAATTACGTTGCAATCTGGGCCCGTAACTACTGTTATCAGTTAACGGATCGCCTTGCCACGCCGCAACTATACGCCCTGTGAAGCTATAGATTGTCTGCAATATTGACAACTTGTAATTGCCTATCGTATTACTGCACCACATACACAAATGAGATTAATTTAATCCAATAAAGCGGGGGTCTTCTCTTCTACTCACATTTCTTATATACCGTCTCTCTTTCTCGCTGCACACACACACACACACACACACACACACACACACACACACACACACACACACACACACACACACACACACACACACACACACACACACACACACACACACACACACACACACACACAAAAGCGGCACCTAGCGGAGGTGCTAGCAAATTTTTATTTTTTTATTACAGACTAAATTAATGTGGTCCGAAAGGGGGTGTGACGCGAACATATGCTTTCACTGAAGAGAAATGGACTAGCCTCTCTACTCTCAACTACACGTTGGTGCGCCCTGTTACGCCGACCAACCCACTCCAAGGTGTGTGGTAGCCAATCGCTTCGGCGGAGTGGATCGGCAAGCAAACAGGAGATAGGGGTTCTGTCAGGGCAGCCTGGGGGTATCCTGGGTCTTGGCCTGACAGGATGGTGCACATCGGCAGCAGGGTGTGCATCTAGTGTAGAGGCGGAGGAGCCTACAGTAGGCTAACGGCTGAGCTAGTTAGTATACTACGATCGGGCAGAGAGAGCTCGTCAGCTGAGGTGAAAGCAACTCTCTAGGGGAAAAGCAGCCGAAAATCAAAGTTCCTGGTCCTCTAGATTGGGGTTTTTTTACAGCCAGTAATCTGTTTAAGTAAAATATATGTACTTACAGTAGCCTACTTATACGAGGAGGAGATGGGTTCCGGAACAGGTCTTAGGGCCTTAGGGCCTAGTCCTTGGTGATAATGATAGTGATGGTGACTAAATTAATGAAACTGATTTTACGTTGGTGTGTAGTTTTATTAAACTAAACAACTTAAGCTACAGAAATTGACAGTCATCACATGTTTAAAAAGTTTAATCTAACTTACAACTAAAATTATTTAATTTTGTATATGACAGATTTTAGGCTTAAGAGCAACTAAGAAATTAGTAAACATAATTAATATCTTGCGGTTACGCGCTGGTATCATTTTTAATATTATCTGCTCATTATGGAAATTAGGTGGTTGAATGAATTGCAAAAGATTAAAATTCTAATTGTACAATACTGATAAAATTTCAAATTGTTGTTGTTGTTCTTCTTCTTCTTCTTCTTCTTCTTCTTCTTCTTCTTCTTCTTCTTCTCTACATAGTTTGTGTTATAGCCCGTTTTGACTTCACAGAGTCTCGACAATTTTTTCTATGGTCTTCCACGATCTCTTGTCCCCACTGGCCTATATTCAAACGATTGTTTAGGAATACGCGTGTCTACCATGCGTTCCACATGGGACGTCCAATTCTGCCTATATTCCTTTATTTTATCCATAACCGACTGTAACTTCAGGTCTTTCCTTATGTCGTGGACGATCTCATAAACTACATCCCTTAACTGCTCTTAAAAATGTAATCTAAAAAATTTCCGAGGCCTGTATTTTTGGAATATTGTTACGTGGCGTAACTTATCGTCGTATGGTACAGTGAAAACAAAATACAAGACACCAATTAAGTAACTAATCACCAGCTTTAATTATCACAAACAGTTTGTAAACAACAAGATAGTCTCTTACAACAAATGAAATAAAAAATGTTACAACAAACGCAATAAAAATATTAACTAATAGAGCCGCGAAAATTATAAAAGACATAACACTTTGCCACAATACTTCGACCTCACTGGAATAAATCGCCACTTAAACTGAATTAAGCGGTAGCTGAATGGTTATGTTTATACCCCGCTGAAACTCCAGAATAATCCATTATACGCGTCTACTAGAAACCACTAGAGCGCAATTGACTGCGGCCTTGAACACAGCGCGCGAGGACCGGTGAGTCTGGAACAATCCCGACCACGGACGCATGACAGGAGTTACGTAATAATATATTCTTGCAGGAGAGTCCATGTTTCACCACCCTACATTAAAGTCGGCACACACACGACCTTATAGACTTTTAACTGTGTCTCCCTCTCCATTTTATTCTTCAATAGTCGTCTCATTGTTCCTCAGGTATAACAAAAATAATTAAACTTCCTCTCGATATCTTTGTTCTTCCAATATGAGATACCACATCCAAAAACTTCTTCTGATAATTCCTATCCTTTTCGGATGTTGGATATCATAGAGACTATTTTAACTTTCTGTACTGCTGCACGGAATAACTCAGTTGTATTCATGCCAAATCAGGTCCTTGAATTTCTCAGCCGTGAAATACTCGGTCGCCCAACTCCTCACTTTCCAAGTACTTTTCCCTGTAGTATGGACTGCAATAAGTAAAATCTCTGTTCATTTCTCATGAGATGTTCCAGATACTGAAGCTTTATTATCTTCACTGTGTTATTAACTTCCCTTTCTTTCTTCATCTTTCTAAGAACATCAACATTAGTTATATGTGCTGTCAATCAAATGCTCAGTATTGTACGGTAAAGCCACACTTCGAAAGATTCCAATTTTTTTAGGTGTGGCTTCAGTCAGATTACAAGATTCTACACCGTGGAAGAGGCCCACAAATACGTAGCAACGTAAAAGTCTCATCTTTGTGTTTATTGTTAAATCGTGACTTTTGAATAACTTGCTCATTTTAGTGTATACTGCTTTTGACTTTTCAATTCTGCTTTTTATTTCTTCAGAGTGGTCCCATTGTTCATTGACTATAGTACCAAGATATGTAAATTTTCTTATACGTTCAACTGGCCTTTAGTTTATATTAAGGGTGCAGTTTGTGAACTTGTTCTTAGATACAATCATTAGCTTCGTTTTATTAACATTGATGTCTAGACCATATCGACGGCTGCTTTCTGTCACACTATTCATTAGTTGTTGCAGCCTCTCTAAGCTATTTGCAAATATGATGGTATCATCACATTCCCAAATAATTATCTCAAATTGTTTAACTCTGACTGTTTACTATTATAATAAGAGGGTGTGAAATATAAAACACGTCAAAGAAGGGGTTTAATTGAACGTGTGAGTTCCTAGGCTTGTGTTGTGTTGGAGCTTAATATGTACAGTGCATACCGTGCAGTACACATCACACGAGGATCCAGATAATCCCATTTATGACGGCGCAATAATTATCCGGGCAATTAGGAATTGTCAATGTAATCCGTGGCACGGCATTACACATCGCTGACAAAGTCCTGAGAGACGTCCGCGCCGCGAATTATTAACTAATTGATCTCGTTTTTTTCTGGAGAGGGGGCAATGGCTTTTCCCACGGGAATCCCGCGGTACCCAGTTTTCACTGTATACGCATACGTCTAGTTCCCCCTACGTCTAGTTGCATAATACGCTGTGATTTATACAACTCTGTGTCGGGGTTGGCGATAGTTGGCACTGCCCCTTGTTTCGTATGGTACTTGTACGCTTTATTTTCTACAAGACTACAAGACAAGATGAGACTTTTGCGCTGCTACGTATTCTCAGCCTTTTTCTACGGTGTAAAATCCGGGACTTTGACTGAAGCCACAACTAAAAAATTCAAGTCTTTCGAAGTGCGGCTTCACCGTAGAATACTGAGCATTTCATGGACAGCACATACTTATAACTAATGTTGAAGTTCTCAAAAAAATGAAGACAGAAAAGGAAGTTATTAACACAGTGAAGATAAGAAAGCTTCAGTATCTGGGACATCTCATGAGAAATGAACAGAGATTTTACTTATTGCAGTCCATACTACAGGGAAAAGTACTTGGAAAGTGAGGTGTTGGACGACCGAGAATCTCATGGCTGAGAAATTTGAGGACCTGGTTTGGCATGAATGCAACTGACTTATTCCCTGTAGCAGTACAGAGAGTTAAAACAGTCTGTATGATATCCAACATCCTAAACGGATAGGAACTATCAGAAGAAGATATTCTAGAAATTACTGTACGGTGGCTGGTATATATCTGGTACACAGTTAAGAAATTCTTAACTAGTTTGAGGAGTAGCCGTCTCTAATGATGAAACGTAAAAACCGTTCTAGCTGACGTAAGAGAGAATCATTCACTGATAAAATGCTGAAACGCTGAAACAGTAATAATATACTGCAAGCTGTGAGGCAGACAATAGGGAAAAGAAAGTCATATGAACAAAGAAAGCGAGGAGAAATAGCAGCAGGAACAGAATAAACCGCATCTCAGATGAAATGGAAGTGGTGGAACCTTGGGGTGTGTAATTGAGTAGTTTGCAGCAGTGGCAGGGGAAGGGGTTGTGTTCACCCTCACACCACCGCTATCTCGGCGTATATATTTTTGACGTGCCTTCCTTTCCGTTTGTGCTTCACTTTTGCGTTTATTTATTTAAATTAAGAAGGCGATTTTATCTTTTGTACTACACATATTAGATTAGCGAGTAATTCAGGGAAAGTCCTTAAATTTTCCTTACTGTGTGTGTGTGTTTTTTTTACGTGTTACAAAAGTTTACATTCAAGGTTTTCAAACGATTGTCTTCAAAATACGGGACAGAAAAAATATTCTTCTTCTTCTTCTTCTTCTTCTTCGTCGTCGTCGTCGTCGTCTTCTTCTTCTTCTTCTTCTTCTTCTTCTTCTTCTTCTTCTTCTTCTTCTTCTTCTTCTTCTTCTTCTCCTTCTTCTCCTACTTCTTCTTCTCAATCAGGGAATAGGCGGAATTTCCGCTTTGGTCCCAAACAAATACATCCACTTCATCTATACTTGCTAGGTATTCCTATACTTCTTTGTCCAACAGATTTGTGTTGCCAAACATCCTTGATCAATCTACTATCTACAATCTACTATCTAGCACCCTATACAGACGAACAATCTGTCTTTGTTTGTTTTGTGGAAAACAGTCATGGATTAAAAACGTGTTCAGTTCTTCGTGTATGTATTCATTGTAGAGTCTGCCTCTTTAGGTGCAGCCTTTAACAGATAGCAAGAATCTCATCTCCGACGCCTGTATCCTACGCGGATATTTCTTCACCGGGACCCAAGTTTCAGAAGCATACAATGACATTGTCACATATCTTCAGATAAAAATCACTCGAGGTGTGCTCGTCAGTGCAAAACAATTAACACCCCCATAAACACTGGATTCATTATACACACATATCGCGCGAGATCACTATGGGCATCGTGGAGAACATAAAAGTGTACTGGCTGCATAAAGTTTAATGCAAAGATATTCCGGTAATACTTCTCACTCAGTGTAAAGGTATACCTATAATACTCCTCCGATATTACTTAATTTTAAGAAATAACTTAATATATAATCCAATGGTGATGCAGTGGCGAACCTTGGGGGGGGGGGTGATATGGGGATATTTTCTCACATTACCTATTTTAGGCGCTAATTGTATGTACTATTTTAGCGCGGTAAAATGTTCGGACGCCTTCGTTAGAATTCGTACCACAATCAGCTAAGCTTCCCACTATGCCTCATTTACGGCTTGATCGAAACTCTGTTCTCAACCGTAGAAACTAGTCAACAGCTTAATGACTTTTTGCGCATGCGTCAAAATGTTCCACCTGATGGCTACAGAGCTGCAATACAGTTGCACAACCAGTTCCCGTAATATTCAAAACCAGTCGGATACTGTTCGGTTAGACATTGTACGCAAAAAGATAATATTTAAGAAAATGTCACTAATTGGTGCTCTTTACAAGAACAACTTGCAAAATTATTATTTAGGGCTAGAAAAGAGTGCGGTTTGAAAGCTACGCAATTCTGTGTACACTAGGGTAGGCCGAAAAAAAAATATATATATATATATATATATATATATATTCAATCACTTTCTTTCTATATATATATTTTTTTATTCGCTTTTACCGCGGAAAACTTGCCCCTTTGTCAGATAAGTAAAATTAAAAAAAAAAACAAATACAAAATCGGTTAATATCTTTTGGTCGCGCATCACCCATGAAAATCATAAAAACTGATCAATTTTAAAATTTTTTTGTAATAAAAAAAACTCTTTATAAGTATGTCAAACGCTACAGATTTAGATAAGAAAATAATAGCACAGGGAAGATAAATAAATTAAAAAAGCATAGATATTTAATCTATTTTTATCGCGCATTGCACTTGAATTTTCAACATAAAAATTGCAAATTTTACATTTTGACATAAAACAGTTAATGATACGGCATTAGACTTTTACTGTTTTACGATAACAGTTACTGATAACAATAACAGTTACGAGCTATGGCATTATGTCAATTGTATTTTACTCATTCTTTTTGGTACTAGCTATTTTAAACTCTGAATTGTGCGAAAAACGTGGCACGATGGATCGTAAAAGAAGCGCCGTTCTGGTGAACGTATCCCTGGACTTGGCACCAACGACCTTTTGTGACGCTCCTGTAACCAGCTTCACACACCGCTCCGCACATCGCTTGAATATGACATAGAAACTTGTCGCAATACCATTCAGCTCCTGTTCCTGATTTTATTACAGATGAGGCAAGTTTTCCGCGTTATAGCGGATCGAAAAAACAAACAATATTTTTCGGCCCACCCTAATGTACATTATGGACTAATATAAAACAGGCATTTAACGAGCCGGCAAAGCCGTATGTTTTAAACACACATATTCACAAAGACATATAATCACATTCACACATAAAAACGTGATATTCATTTATTGACAATTCATTTCTATATAATACCCTCTTTACAATATATAATACCCTACCCTCTTTAAAATATACTTAGACAGATCTCTAGTAAGATGGTCAAAGAAGTGTAAAAGCATGGGGCTGACAGTAGGAGATGGCAATCTGTTCACTTTATATTTTGCCAATGACCAGATTGTGGTAGCAGAGGATGACGAACTCCTCGAGTATATGGTCAGAAAGTTAAAAGAAGAAAATGACGCAGCTGGTTTGACGATGAACATGGCAAAATGTGAGTACCTGATAGTGGGCAACGAAGAAGTTAAGGACTTAAAAATTGGATGATGTGGACAGGATAAGAGGTGTTAAATAAATACTTAAGAGGTGTTAATACTTTAAGAGGTGTTAAAAAAAGTAAATACTTTGGCGTTATTTTCAACAAACAGGGAAGCAGCAAAGATGAAATTCAAGAACGTGTTAACAAGGGGCGAACCGTTATAAGAACGCTGAATTCTATTCTATGGGAAAGAAGTATAACAAGAAATACAAATAAATATATATATAATAGCATGGTGCAAAGTGTAATCCTTTATGGAGCAGAAGTTTGGAACGTTTCAAACGTAAATAAAAAAAAATTTGATGGCAGCGGAAATGGACTTCTTCAGGAGGAGTTGTAGAAGATCAAAATTAGACAGGGTTAGAAATGAGACTATTAGAGCCGAGATGAATATTGACAGGACAATAATAGATGAAATAGAAAGAAGACAATTGACTTGGTTTGGGCATGTGAAGAGAATGGAAGATGACAGGTGGCCCCGAAAAATACTGGAATGGATACCGCCGGTGAGGAGGAAAAGAGGACGTCCACGGAGGAGTTGGCGAGATGACGTAGCGGAAGCAATGGTTGCGAGAAATTTAGAAGAACTTACATGCTACGATAGGCTATAATGGAAGTTGGGGACGGAGAAACGGCGACAGATGTAAATATCCGTTATATATATAATATCTTGAAATAAATACACTGCAAGTAGGTTTATTTTCACCTAACCCATGTTTTACAGTAATTATTCTGTATCTTCAGAGGTTTGTTTGAATTGTAATAGAATGTTTCGCTTACAATATAGTTAACGGACTTATTGGACAATATAGTTTACAATATAGTAGCGGGTAGGTTTACTTTAAACGTCGCACACTGTTTAAACAATAAACATAAATTTCCAGACATTCAAAATGTCAAATTAATTAGAAAAGTACAAAAGAAAACAAAATGAATATCTGCGAAAATCTTAATATTTACAAACACAATACTAATAATCTACTAATTAAACAACAAATTCAAACAAAAAAACAAAACGGTTTATTTAAAATCATACATTTATTAATAAAACAATATATAATAAGTAGCTTACTAAATAAACATTACAACAATCGAAAATAGAATCTAAGTAAAAGCGATTATCTCTTAACTATATTGTAAGCGAAACATTCAATTACAATTCAAACATGCCTCTGAAGATACAGAATAATTTATGTGAAACGTGCGTCAGGTGAAAATAAACCTACTTGCAGTGTATTTATTTATTTCAAGATATTACATGGGAGGCCTCTAGGAAACTCAACGAGTTACTTACAAAGGAATAATTTTTATAAAAAAATACAACCAATTATTAATCTAATATTGACTGTACAGAAACCATACTCTTACATTTTTCAGTGTTGTACGAAGTAAATGCAAAATTGGAGGAAAAACGCAAAAAACGACTCGCGTGAGATATACATACGACTTAGAAGTCTGAGAGAGAGGGTGAGGGTGTGAGGGTGAGCGTAGACGCCCTCCAAACTACTCAATTACCCCCACGAGCGGATTCCGCCACTTCCGTTTCATCTGATGCGGTTGATCCTCTTCCTGCTGCTGCTGTTTCTCCTATGACTTTCTTTCCCTATTGTCTGTCTCGCAGCTGGGAGTATATTATTATGTCAGCGTCTCTTCGTTTTCTCCGCAGAGTTTCATCGTTCCTCTTTTAAGTGAATTCGTATTGTGTTTGTTCTCTTTCGATATCAAACGCTACACTTGAATCGAAGCGCAACAATTTCTAGAAAGCTCTGTCACTTTTCTGTAACAATGTACGCAATCAGATTTTCTACACTTGACAACCTTATTTTAATATTATTAATCATAATTTAAGTGCATTATACGTACCATAAATTTAATTAAGAAAGTTGTGTTAGTGGTTATAATCACAAACAGACTTAACATTGTTGCACACCACTATAGAAAAATTATTCCGATTAGTGCTTTCAAGTTTCACAGCTCATCATCAGATCTGAAATAGCAATAATTCGACTAGACAACTTCTTTATACACCTACTTGCCCTACAGAGCGTACACATTTTTGTAAAAAGCTTAAGTTAATAATAGCCAGAAAGGACATTTAACTTAAAGCTTGTTTACGAAAATGAGTACGCGCTGTAGGGCAAGTGGGGGTATAAAGAAGTTGTCTAGTCCTATTATTGTGTATTTCCGATCTGATGATGAGCTGTGAAGCTTAAAAGCACTAATCGGAATAATTTTTCTATAGTGGTGTGCAACAGTTTTAATTCCGTTTGGGATTATGCGTGGATTGAGAAAGTAAGGATCAAATTGGACTGATAGGGCACCTCGTCCAGAGGCTAGTATTAACTTATGTAATTTATATAATGCCACGGTTTTCTTTTTATATAAATACTGTTGTTTTAAACATGTAGTATACAAGTGACACGTTTCCAGGTTTAATACAACAGAGAAGTTAGCCTATACTGTTTTTAGTGTTTTGTTTGTTTATCCTTAGTACGTAAATCGGTGGTTAGATTATATTTTGCCATAATTATAAATCAGAGCAGTGGGAAACCTGATTATAGAAATTTATCTGAAACGTAAAATGAGTTAGGAGTATTGATTGTTAACTTTCCTTCCTTCCTCTATTAACCCAGGCTCGTATTTACGGGGGGGGGGGGGAATGGGATCAGGTTCACTTTAGTACTTCTGGATTAGTTCACTGGTTTGTAGGAGACATCTGTATCTAAACTATCAAAATTAAATTATAACAGTAGAGACAACGAAACGAATGAAGTAAGCTTCTTCGTTACTGACTTTGTTCGGAGAGTATACGAGTAAATGCGATTAAATATACGAAAACTGAGCTCCTGTATCACATATGGGCATGTGGTGGTCCTCTGCGGCATTTAGGCTGCCCGTATCATTAACGGGCACGGTGTTGAAAGTGTTAACGGTTTAGACGGGCAACTAAAACTACGTATTGCTGGAAATATTTTCCGGCAATGTTTCCGGGCAATATTTCTGTCAAAAAGAATTGTGGCCAGACTTTGGGCAATATTTCCGGTCAGTAGCCTGTTGCTCGGCAAATGTTGCGGTAATACGTTGCGCATGATTTACTGTATAGCCACAATCTGGAGATGGACAAAAGTGTATCAGTATCAGCAGCATTTATCCTGCTTTGTAGTCGAATAAATAAAACTGAAAAGAAGAAGAAACGTGCATTGTGGATAAGTCTTTTTTTAAGAAAACGCAGTACATTGGAAAATTTAACCCGTGAATTAGTACTCGACAGTTATCTTTTTACTTCCATGTTCCATAAGGAAACGGAAGTATGGTCATGGCGAAAATAATCGTGTTCAAGATAATGGCAGATTCTGATTGTATTACCCTGAAAACATGAAAAAATTAATTTTTCGAAAAGTGTGTGTGTGTGTGTGTCTGTGTCTGTGTCTGTGTGTAGAATTTTTTTTGTCAAACGATAACTGCCGTAAATTCAAACAGAATCAAATAATTTTTTGCATACAGTTCTGAATTGTAGAGGACTCAAGGTCTATTGATTTTAGTGAAGATCGGTTAAGGGAAGGGGTAGTTTACCTGCAACATTTTCGTTTTAACAAGAGTAAAGTGCTTAATTTTAATAAATAAAGTATCATTAAAAGAAGGTCATAATAATCCACTGTAGAAAGGTAGATGAAATATCTATAAATGAAAAGGGTAGTTGAAAGGGAAGGGGTTTTTTTTCTATAAATTAAAAGGGTAGCTGATGATGGAGAAAGTAAATTTTATAAGTTTTATGTGTGTAATACGTTATTGACAACAAAGAAGTAGTTTCTGTGGAAACATTTCATTTCACTTTAATCAAATTCTATATTTTTTCATTTTAATTTAAATCATGTATGACAGAAAATATATCGTTCGTGGCAGGCAAGCATATCTCAATTATCTAATGTTTACGTTTCCATTTTATTATTATGATTACCGCAATAAACAGGCAGACAAGACACACGCACACAAACACACACACACACACACACACACACACACACACACACACACACACAATTCGCGTTATTTCTGGCCTCACTCATTTTATTTTCTTACATTTGCACGCTTTTGTTATCGATTTGCTTTCTGTGGATCGCTGGGCAGTGTAACTGCACGTGTTTACAGAGGAACGGTTCATAGACAGACTTTTCGTCTTTATCAGAATGATCACAGTTGCACACCACTATATAATAATTATCCCGATTAGCGCTTTCAAGCCTCACAGCCCATCGTCAGATCGGAATAGGCAGAAATTATGTGAAAACAAACCCTTCACCCCTCTCCCCCACCCTGCTCACACACAACAAGCTATAATATAAATGACCCTTCCCCACCCCCTAAACCCTGTCCCACCATCTATACAGTTACATATTTTTCTAGCAAATTCCTTGTGTTTCAGTGTTGTGTGTGTGTGTGTGTGTGTGTGTGTGTGTGTGTGTGTGCATCCTTTTAAACTTACCCTCTTCCTCTCCACACACGTGGGTCAGTCACACACCCTTATTTTAAAACATCCAATTAGTACTATGCAATATAATTCTTAATCTTATCTATCTGTCCTCTATCATAAGGTTAAGATTAAGATAAGATAAGATTAAGAATTATATTGCATAGTACTAATTGGATATTTTAAAATAAGGGTGTGTGACTGACCCACGTGTGTGGAGAGGAAGAGGGTAAGTTTAAAAGGATGCACACACACACACACACACACACACAACACTGAAACACAAGGAATTTGCTAGAAAAATATGTAACTGTATAGATGGTGGGACAGGGTTTAGGGGGTGGGGAAGGGTCATTTATATTATAGCTTGTTGTGTGTGAGCAGGGTGGGGGAGAGGGGTGAAGGGTTTGTTTTCACATAATTTCTGCCTATTCCGATCTGACGATGGGCTGTGAGGCTTGAAAGTGCTAATCGGAATAATTTTTATATAGTGGTGTGCAACTGTGATCATTCTGATTGTGACTTCAACCACTAACACAAATTTCTTCATTTTCGTCTTTAGGGAATGAACCCTCTGCAAGATGCTCAGGGTCCATAAGTGACTTCGGAGCGCTTCGGAGGAGGGATGATTATCTGCGTAGTCGGTTTCTTTATAAGAATAAAGTAACCCTACCTAATTTTTATGGATAAAGTGACTGAAAATAACATTATATTAAACGACTACCCCATAATAATAAAAATATCTATAAATAGTGAAATTGGTTTGAGGGTGGACGATATTTACCGAACCGATTCAAGTAAATTATTTTAAATATAAATCTTACAACATGGAAGTCATGTATGGTTCTCCATACCGATTTCTAGAAACTTTACAAGGATGTCGAAAAGTGATTTCGAGTTTTTGTTAAATACTACTGACCCAAGAATTGTGAAAAGTGACATGAACATGAGAAAATCTATACCGATCACAACAAGGCTGAAATGTCCCGAGATAGTATGAAACTTAGCCTATAGCACCGTAAGCAAACCACTTAACTGTTTTACCACCCACGCTTCCACTGTTCTTATGCATTTTTTCTCTTCGTTTTTGCATACGTTCTGAGACTCCTGAATTTTTTTGTATGCTTGTTTTGTAGCTGTGCAGCAAACGGAAACAAAAAGGCATGGCACGAAGAGATAGTGGGAGAGAGAGAGAGACAGACAGACAGACAGATGTGGCTCGGCCATACAAAACATTTTCCGCTGCATGTGGACAACATCCCAGCAACAACCTGCAATAGTCGGCAACTGACGGCTATATTGCCGAGCCACACGACAATATTTCGCTATGTGGCTGCAACACTGACGGCCAAACACCGGCTACATATTAGCAGCAACACATTGCCGTCTAAACGTATCCTAAAAATTAAAAATCAATAAGAAGGAAGAAATTGACAGGCTGTAATATTCTGAAGAAAAGAGAAGACTACTAAGAGGATATGAGAGATGGACCCTGAGGCAGGCTAAATACTGCATTGAACAGTGAGAAGGACACAGAACACGTGATACGTTCACGTGTCGGGCAGAAGTGTGATCTAATATATGCGTTGCATGGCAGAAATCAAGCTTACTGTAGTGGTGAATGTAGGTTGCTCTACAGTACTGAGTTCAGGAACAAGAACAATACAAAACCAAACGTTCTTACGGAATGTCAGTTCGTACGTTGCAAAAACTTCAGTAGAGTGGAGACAAGATGAGATGATTCGAGAGGCACTGGGTGTGTCGACGTGGCGTAGAATGTAGGTTGCTCTACAAATCATTAAGTACTGAGTTCAGGAACAAGAACAATACAAAACTAAACGTTTTTATGGAATGTCAGTTCGTACGTTGCAGAAACTTCAGTAGAGTGGAGACAAGATGAGATGATTCGAGAGGCACTGGGTGGTCGACATGGCGTAGAATGCAGCGGTGAAATGGTAGGATAAACTAAAGAATGAGTGAGACCAGCAACGATTGAGGCTAGTGAGGACAAATGCTCCAGAATGTTGAAACGAGAAAAATAGTTTGGCTGAGGGAACGATGTGATCAGACTTGAAGCCGCGTTTTAGGAAACGGTGAGCGGCGTAAAGAAGAGAGGAACGGCATAGATGAATGAGTAGGAATAAAGATAGAGTAGTGTAATTTTAAAAGAAGAAGAAATATTATATCAGTGATACATACATTGTTACTAATCCGTGCAGGGTTCTTAAGAGTTTCACATAAAGCGTAACGTAGGTCCCAAAAAAATTATTATAAGCAGAGAAGAAAAGTGTATGCTTTTGTAAGATATGCGAAGATTCGGAGGAAAGAGGAAGAGAGAGAAAGGGAGAGATAGGTAGATAGATAGATAGATAAAGGAAGAGAGAGAGAGAAAGACAGACAGACAGACAGACAAACACAAACAGATAGACAGACAGTGGAAGGAAATGGGAGAAGAGAAAGAGAGAAACAAGACAGACAGACAAAGGAAGAAGCGGGGGAAATAGTGAAAAAATTAGAAAGAGAGAGGTAGGGGCCTAGATGTAAGAGAGAGAAACGGAGGGGCGAGAGAAATAGGCGGAGGAGAGAGAGAGAGAGAGAGAGAGAGAGAGAGAGAGAGAGAGAGAGAGAGAGAGAGAGAGAGAGCGACTGACATTCCCGGTTGTGTCAGGAAACTATCTTGTGTCTCCTGCTCCCGCATTCTGGGACAAAGTGGTTTTAACTTGTTACTTTTTTTAATAGAAAACCGTTTAGTTACAATGACTAGTACAGTCAGCTAAATAGTATTAACTTATCCAACTTATATAATGTCATGTTTTTTCCTTTAGGATGAATACTGTCATTTTAAACATGCAGTGTACAAGTTTAATACAATAGAAAAGTCGAGATGCACAGTTGTTAGAGTTTTGTTTGTTTATCCTTAGTACGTAAATCACTGGTTGGATTATGTTTTGCCGTAATTAAAAATTCCTTCAGTATTGACAATTTCATGTACTAAAAACTTAAATAGATTTTCTGTTAAATTTTTTGTAAACGTGTATACGTATAGCGTACTTGCAACAGTACAGCAATCAAACTGAAGTCCAAGTTGCATATACTCTTTATCATTAGAATTTATTCTCAGAACTTATTTCATTACCAACAAAGAAATTTTGCTACTGCTTTTTAAACAATAATTTCACAAGGGACATACGTCACAATTTTAAAGAAATAGACAAGTGTGGCATGCCCGTCGCCCGCTCGTGTGCTGCGTCCCGACCTTCAGATTAAGGCTTCTGCCGCAGGTACCACAGATGATCTGGATGTTAAAGGTGTGGCTTGCTACCGGCCGTGAGTTTTCAATTAGTTATCTAATTGAGGGCGAGTGTACGCCGAGGCCGGGTCTAAGATCCACCTGGCACAGATTGGTAGCGACCGAGGGCGCTAATAAAGTGATTGCCCTGGAAGCGAGCGGTGCGGCGATAGAATTTACAGGACAGTGTTCGTATAGTGGCGTCCAGGGAACGGACACGCAGGGATTCATGGATGATTATTTTGTTTGATGTCAGGTAGTGAGTGGGCTTTGCACGCCCAGCGAAATTCTTGGTCCAGGAGAGACTGAAGTTTTCGGATATGGGCCTTGGCCAAGTAGCCTCATACAGGAATCGCGTAGGTAACCATCGGCGCCACATAGGTGGTGACGATAAGCTTCCTAGGCTAAGCAGAGGATTGAGTTGATACAGACGATGGGCGGTCTTGCGGGCTACTTGCTCGGAGCGTGTCCGCCAGGTGAGACGACGATCTAGGTGGAGCCCGAGGTACATAAACTCTCGAGACCAGGGAAGAGTAGTGTCGCCTACGTACAGTCTGTCGGGGAAGACTACAGTCAGTCTAGAGAAGACTACGGCATCGAAAGAGATTTAACAGTGTTTTCCCACGTTAAGGTTTCGATACATTGTTTAGGTTAGTAAGGCTTAGTCTCAACCAACGATGTAGTCATTTCTGACCGACGAGACACTGACTCATGCCGTTTGTGCACTCAACAGCTGATGAGTTGATCAGATGATCCATTCAGAAATATGATAGACTGTATGTTCCTAGTCAAATTTTATCACTTACGAGTGAAATTAATCTTCGAGATTTACCTTAAAATCTGGTAAAACCAAAGACATTTTAAACATCAGTGGCTGGTGGCCTTCAGCTTTAAAAAAAAAATATGTCTTTCAATTGAAAGCCTTGTGACTAAAGTTCCACGCAGTGAGAATGTGACTTTTCAACCCTCAGAGTGCATCATGTTTCCAGTGAACATTTAAGAGCAGTTAAGGCATGTCTATTTATTGATGGTATACCGGAACGTTTTTTGTTGAGTACAGATCTACCAGCTCTTGCATTATAATATGAGGAAATGGTCCCACTTTCAGAAGACAAAGTTAAAGGCATTAAGAAGGCCGTGCTATGGATTTAATCTAAATATATGGACTTTTACATCGTATGGCCCACAGTGATGCAAGATGGTCGTGGGAACACAGGCAATGTTCTAGTAATAGAAATAATAGACGATGAAAATGAATATTTTCGTGGATTTAAATTATTGTAATCGGTACTTTTAGTATTTAAAACAAGTAAATAAATAATTTATTTAAAAAATAATATTTTAATCTTTTTTTTGTAAGAACTATGAAAGAAACCGTTGATTGCAAAAAGGGCGTAAGACAGAAATTTTTATTTTTATGTTTGTTTTTTTGTATAAAACTAATTATTTCAGTTTTCAACAGTAAAACTATTAAAAACTATAAATTACTAATTTATATAGTAAGTACATTACAAATTATATTACAACAGTAATCTTTTTTCTTCTTCTTCTTCTTCTTCTTCTTCTTCTTCTTCTTCTTATTCTTCTCCTTCTTCTCCTTCTTTTTCACGGATTAGGTTATATAAACCTGTTCCGGCACCCATCTCATCTTCGGACGACCCACGTCTCTTCTACCAATGGCTTATAGTTCAGTGCCGCTTTTGGCAATCGATCCTCTGTCATCCTTTGCAGAAGATTTCACCACTGCCTTCTGTAAATTGAAATTAATTTCATTTATATCCTTTACTTTGAGTTTTACTCTGATATCCTCATTCCTTATTCTATCTTGCAATGTATAATTTAAAGTATTTTGAAGAAACTGCATTTCAGCACTCTGAGTCTTGCCACTATCAATGTTATATAATGTCTTGCCACTCGCACTTGTTATATAAAATCTAATCTTTGTTCTGTGTTTTGTTTCATTTCTAAGGTTTGTATGAATCGTACCTCAAATATTCCTAAATTTATTTTTGTTCTCTCTTGTATCATATTCAGACTCATAGCTTACTGCACAGCCCCGAGATATTTGAAACCGCTCATTTGTTCTAAAATGCTGTTGTTTATAATTATTTGAGTCCTCACTGGATATTTACTTTTAAATGTCATGGCACAACAGTAATTAAGTTACAAATTTTATAATTAAAAAATGTTATTAATTTTTAACACTGTATAAAGTTTATATATGATGTTTGTAGTGTTCCTGACAAAATTTCGTTTTGGTGACTTATGCCGTTTATAAAATCACTGATTCTTTTATTTGAAAATTACTGATGCCGAGGAAAATAAAATCATCGGCGCTCGCCTAATCCAAGCGTCTGTAAATACATACATACATCCTTGGCTCTACAGTCCAAATCGAGCCTTGGTCATTAAAAGAAATTTCCTCCACTTATTCCTGTCCTCAGCCATCCGCCACCAATTCACTGCGCCCAGCTTCGTCGCATCACTGACGACCTGGTCCAACCAACTGTTCTTCGGTCTTCCAATCTTCCTTTTACCTATTGGCTTGGGTTTCATAATTCCTTTTGCCGTACGTTCGTCATCCATTCTCTGAGGGTGTCCTGCCCATCTTAATCTATTAAGTTTGGCAAATCGGATAACTGTAATGCCCTTTTACTTAGCGTATAATTCATTGCTATTTCTCTTTTCCAGATTCCGTCCTATTGAATTTGTCCAAAAATCCTTCTCATTATCTTCCTTTCAAACTCAGCCAGCCTCTGTTCATCAATTTTCTTGGGTACCCAGCACTCAGAGCCATATGTCAATACAGGCCTTACCAATGTCTTATAAAGCGTGGCTTTAGTTTCTGTGGTTAATAGTATTGACTTTGAATGTTTATTCAGGTCGTAATAGCTTCTATTAGCAGCCAGAATTCAATTTCTTTTGTTCAGTTTTTCTCACCATCAATATATGGCCCCAGACATACGAAGCATTTTAATCTTTTAAAATCATAGACATCTATTAATATATTCAAAATCCGAGCGTCTATACATAATTAAATTTCTCATTGTCAGGAGCATCTTTTGGGCTCATCGGTTCTATCAGTTATAACATATCACTGTCAATAACAATCGTACTGTGTTATATATAACATGTCCGTGTGTGTGACTGGCGGGTGCAATGCCAATCAGACAAATAGTCAGCGTGTCTCTGCCAAAAGGTTCCGTCGGAAACGTCTCTGCTGTCTCTGCTGATGGAAACGTCGGCGAAGCTATTGCTGATGATCTGTAACAGCGACAACTAGAGATGCCTTGTCTAATTACTGTAATCTCTAACTTACTAGTAAATCCTAACGTACAGAAAATCTCATGATTCACGTATATATCTGTGTGTGTGTGTGTTGCCTTTTTTATGACATTGTCTGCATCTGTTTAAGCACTTAATTGATTTTGTATCTGGTATTTTCTCTTTAATCCTTTTATAAAACAAAGTCCGAGTTTGTGGGGGAATTATTCTTTTACCACACAAACTCCTGTTGCCTTTCATTTTAATCCCTAAAATGTGGATGAAATGTACAAAAATTTGAGGCATCGAAATTTTGAAATGACTAGTCAGTCATTTTAATTACCTGGGTTGTAATAAATAGACTCTCCAACTTGCTCGTTTCATCAATAGAAGCATAGCCTGGAAGAAGCACCTGGAAACTTTGTAGAATATCCTCATTTGATATGAATCTATCAGATAAATTTTGAATGAGACTCTCAACACAAGGAATGAAGACAGTCACTCTGTAATATTCTTCAACATTAGTAATTTGAGGGTTCGCACGCATCGTCTGCCTTGATGTTAGTCTTGGAACCGATGGAACTTGATGGTCTTGATGTTCATATGGAACTGATATTGATTGGGATAGTAAGCTAACAAAATTTAGACGCATCTGCGGAACGATTCTTAGGTACTTGAAACATAAAACACGGAAGGATACTCGAATGAAATTTTATGAAACTGTAGCTGTCCCCACATTCCTGTATGTTAGTGAGACATGGACTCTTGGTAAAAGGGACGTGCTGACGTCTAAGACGGATACAAACACCTATTTGTTTCTAAATATTTAGAAGTTATGTTTGACTCCACGGTAAAAGGCTACTCCTTGCAACCACCCACATTGCTTTTGCTTACTGCCCCATCTTTTTACAGTCCTATCATTGCATACTCCTGTCATTATACATAGGCTACCTTTTAAGTTTTTACAAAGACAATGAAAGAAAAAACATTTTTTGATACAAATCGTTTTATTGTTTCTCAAAATATTCGCCTTTGAGATTTACACACTATTGCATGCGTTCGAACCAAGTCTCGAAGCATTTTTTCCACTCTGATGTTGGTACCTCAGAAATATGGTTTTGGTAGGATTCAACACCTTCTTGAGGTGATGAAAATCGCTGTCCACACATTTTTGTTTGACATTCGGGAACAAAAAGAAGTCGTTTGGCGATAAATAAGGTGAGTACGGCATTAATTCGATGTTTTCCTCGTTCAAATAATCAATTGTTTGACGTGCTGTGTGAGAGCTGGCATTGTCGTGATGAAGAATGATGCGACGTTTTCGGTTGTGTTTCCTGATTTCATCGATGACTTGTGGGAAACAAATTCTTGTATACCATTCACCATTAACTGTTCTTCGATCCTCTAAAGCAATGGTCGCGACATGTCCAGTGTAAGCAAAGAAACAAGCGATCATTTTCTTGGAAGTGCTTCGTGAACGAACCAATTTTGTTGGCTTCGGTTCATCTTGGAACACCCAAACAGTTGATTGTTGCTTAGTTTCCGGCTCGTACGAATATATGCAAGTTTCGTCTCCTGTTACGATGTTGTATACGGATTTTGCATTTCCTCGGTCGATTTTTTGGATCATTTCCTTACACCAATTGACACGAGCCTGTTTTTGAGTTTCGGTCAAATTATGCGGAATCCATCGGGAACAGATCTTTTTAACAGCTAAATGTTCATGTAAAATCGAATGTACTGCAGTCTTCGATATGCCTAAGGATGCCTCTTTCTCACGGTAAGTCGCAAGCCGATCTTCTTTAATCATGTTGTGCACAGCATCGATGTTTTTGGGAACAACAACCGATTTAGGTCGACCTTCACGAAATTCATTGCTGACTGAAGCACGACCACGGCGAAATTCCGCAAACCAATTGTAAACAGTCTTTTCTGATGGTGATTGATTACCAAAAGTTGTACGAAGCGATTCGAGGCACTGTTGTTGAGTTAGACCTTTATTAAAATCGTAAAAAATCATCCAACGAAAACCTTCACATGAAATTTCCATTTTTTCACAAACACTTTTGTTTTAAACGCTCACTGTAAACAAACTACTCGGCCAATATCTGAGCTGCAATTGTTTTACAAATAACATATGACAAATTTTTCAACAATGATAATGTCACATCTCACTAGCGCCATCTAGTGGTCTTTTGTAAAGACTTAAAAGGTAGCCCACGTACTTCCTAATATATACTGTCATTACAACACCCTATTACCCCAGCTGAATCTTAATTGCATAGTAAATTACTTTATAAACTATTAACAACAAAATATAATTTTTCCCAATATGCAATTAACTTCTAACTAATAAGCTTCCTGAGCTGCAGAACTCTGCAGAACTAAATACTGTACTGTCACGCCGTTACAGAACGTTCTCAGCGCTTCCCGGCAGACCCCAGCTGTAATGTTCGTGTGCGTACGTGACACTCACCATGCGATGCAGTGTTACGTAATACGGATCAATCTCATATATTTGATAGTGTTTTTCTACAAGCTTCCCGACTAGGCCTGCCGCTGCGTTTCTGCCAAAGCCGCGCTGAAGTATCCTCTAGAATATTCGACTGTTTGTTAAGGACGCATATTATCGAACCCTGCAGACTACAAATAGCCCACAACTGCCGCTTAGTTTTCAGTTTACTTTGGGCGATTTACACAGTGCGTCTCAAGTGGTGTACTAGTGAAAAGTGATTATAGTGCGGAATTCTTTATAGTTGACATTATTATTTGTGTGGACAGATAAACTTGAATTATTGTACCAGTATAATCTTGTTGAATAAATTGTTGATTACAAACTGTTAATTGTGATTGTTGAAGCTGCTTTTAGTGTCATTGGTGGTGTCTTGTATTTTGTTTTCCACTGTACCATACGACGATCAGTGAGACCGTCGTAACAATACGTTTGATATTAGATAAATTACAAAATTAGGCATTTGGTAATTACTACAAGAATTACAAAAGTCCGATGCTCTAATATTTTTGCAGTGACGTAACAGTTTTAAAGCAACTGAGTATATCGTAAATTCTAAATTCTGAAATATTGCATTGGTTTTATGTTAGTTTTACAAGCACATTGTCTGAGTCACGAAATTGTTATACTCCTACGTTTTAAGTTCTATAAATATATACATATATATATATATATATATATATATATATATATATCATTTTCTATATAAGTAACTCGATGTTTCTTGCAGTAATTATATAATTTGTGATGTTTTCAATTTGTTTCTTCTGCGAGTAGATAATATTGTATATTCTTTTTAACACCTTAAAAAAAAAAAGAATATACAACATTATCTACTTGCAGAAGAAACAAATTGAAAACATCACAAAATATATATATATATATATATATATATATATATATATAAACTGCAACGGAACATTATATAGTTTAAACACATTACAAGTTACAAGTTACTTACATTATAAGTTTTAAACTGATTTTGTTCATTTTTCGTTAATTATATGTAAGTCTTGAATTAAGGTATGGGTAAAAAAGTGAGTTATGTCAAAATACCCATAATTTTAATACCCATAATTGTTGCGATCTCCAAGTTGCCTATATAATTAAATATTAGAATTACCTTGGTTTCCTTCTTTGCAACTTCTTTGTGTTCTCAATATACACTACGCGTTTCGGGACTTAACGTCCCATCATCAGGTGGATAAACTTTTCACTCATGTAGAGCACATCACTAGATAAAAAATATATAAAGGTCACGCAATCTCGCTACTCAGTCGATTTCCCCACTCGCGTTATCTCACGATGCGCATCGCTACCGACCCCGCGAGCGACTGACAAATCTATTCGGCCTGTACTTATTTGTCGTGCTGTTTCAGCATGCGTATAGCAGTATCATACAATTCGTTTGACTTGAACGACAGTTTCTCGTTCAGAATGGTCTGCCAAAAAGTACATAAGGGGAATATGCCCGTACGACCCATAGTTAATTTTACCACAGCACCCGGATATAAAGCAGCTAAAAAACTTCTACAGGTTTTAAAAAATAATATAAAAATAAACAATAACCACAGTATCAGGAATAATATTGAATTTGTGAATCGGGTAAAATCATTAAGAATGTTGCCACAATATAAACTGATGTCCTTTGATATTGTGAACCTTTACACCAATGTTCCAGTTACCCAAACCATCAATATTGTACAGGAAAATCTGGAGAGTTCAGGCAGCTTGAATCAACAAGAAGTACAGGAACTTATCATGCTATTAACAGTAATACTAAGCCAGAACTATTTTACGTTTGATAATAGGTTTTTTGCCCAGGACGATGGACTTGCAATGGGTTCGCCACTTAGTGGTTTTTTGGCTGACCTCTATCTTAACCACTTTGAAAATGAATGCGTATTGTCTCATAAGAATAGGTTTTATAAAAAGATCATTTCATACACGCGGTATGTAGATGATACGTTTCTTGTATTTGATGGCACATGTAGGCAGGCAGAAATTTTGAATAAATATGTAAATAGTATACATCCAAACATAAAGTTTACATTCGAGTTGGAGAACGTACATAGCTTAAATTTTCTCGACCTGATGATACAAAACATAAATAACCACCTTAAATTTAAAATCTACAGAAAGGCGACCACTACGGACATTACTATCCATGCGTCCTCATTTCATCCATTCGCTCAGACAATGGCGTCTTTTAACTCCTTCGTCAACAGGCTATTGAAAATTCCATTGGAGCCGGAGGACTACCGTGAAGAACTTAGTACTATAAAGTACATAGCGATGGCCAACGGTTATAACAGCGTGATTGTGGATAGGTTAGTAAAAAAGCAAAAAAAGGACCTGCATAGAAATAACAATGAAACACACAATAGGGTTCAGAAATACATAGCAACTGAATATACGAATCTTTTACCCAATACTATTTATAATGTTTTTAGAAAGTATGACTATACCAGTATCATTTAAGACGAATACAGCATTTTAAAAAACTTTAAGGCCAAAATCCAATAAACCAGTAGAAAGCTGTTCAGGGATGTATAAAATAGAATGTGAAGTATGTAATAGTTTTTACATTGGACAAACAGGCAGAAAATGTTTAGATAGATATAAAGAGCACCTGCCTAGGGGTAACATCAGGAACGTCAAATCAAACTTTGCCATGCATATCATTGATCGCAACCATACCTATTCCAATTTTAGAAACAATTTCAAACCACTGCATTTCTGCAAAAAGGGTAAACTCATGGACGCACTGGAAGAGTTTGAAATTTACAGAGCCTCTACAACACACAATGATCAGCTTCTGAACGAAAAACTGTCGTTCAAGTCAAACGAACTGTATGATACTGCTATACGCATGCTGAAACAGCACGACAAATAAGTACAGGCCGAATAGATTTGTCAGTCGCTCGCGGGGTCGGTAGCGATGCGCATCGTGAGATAACGCGAGTGGGGTAATCGACTGAGTAGCGAGATGTGCGTGACCTTTATATATTTTTTATCTAGTGACGTGCTCTACATGAGTGAAAAGTTTATCCACCTGATGATGGGACTTTAAGTCCCGAAACGCGTAGTGTATATTGAGAACACAAAGAAGTTGCAAAGAAGGAAAGCAAGGTAATTCTAATATTTAATTAGGAACATTATAATTAAAGCCATTATAAATGATTGTGAGTTCTGTAACATATTCTCTGACGGTCATAGACAAGTTTTAAACTGATTTTGTTCATTTTTCGTTAATTAGATGTAAGTTTTGAATTAAGATATGGGTAAAAAAGTGAGTTATGTCAAAATACCCATAATTTTATGCTCTATCATGTCCAGTGCAATGTTAGTGCGCGAGTGCTCTGGTGCGCGTGTAATCGTGTTATCTACGTTTTATTAAATAACTTCGTTAATAATTAAGATTCCTACAAGTAACTTGGACAGAGTATGCATCATATTGAGCGCTACGTTTTTATAATAGTACTGCAGGAGCTATAATTTTAATATTCTTTTTTATAAAATTAAGTCTTCTTTAACACATTATCTGCAAAATGGTAATATGGTATTACAATATTTAGATAAAATGTAGACAAGCCTTTTCAGATTTGGGCATAGTTTAACTTGAAGTCAGTCTATCTCTATGAAAGTCTGTGACGTGTCTAAGATTTCAACCAATCAGAAGTTCTTAAATTTATTTGGGTCGGTCTTCCGCCGAGAGCACTTCGAACAGTTCACTCCGAGATCTCGTCACAGAAAGTTGTACCATCTGTCGCGAGTTTTTCGTGTCAGGACCAGTGGCGAAGTTACATGGAGGCAATTGAGGCGATGCCTACCCTAAAAAATTCTGTAGAATAGAAATTATAAATACGTATGAACTACGTAACGTAAAGATTATACATTGTTACTGTGACTGTCGAATTTATTAGGCCGAAAGGTGCTTTACTGAGCGACCGCTAGATGGTGACAGGTGAGATTCGGCATAGCTCATTCAAAGCGAATGAGGCAACGTGAACTTGCCTCAGCGTTTTTTGTGTACATCGTATGTATAGTAAGAATGTGCCGGGATGATAGGGAAGTGCGGGGGAGGGGGATTGTCCCGCGCTGTACACAGACCGTTGAGGCATGTCTCACTTCTGTGATGCAAAAAGTTAAGTTAAAGCGCGCTGTATTGTTTATAAGTGTGTTTATTTTATGCGGTTATTAAAAGTGTTCCTGTTATACCGCTGAACTAACAGATGATCAAGATTGTTGTTTGAATTATTTGTAACATTAAACATATATATAGAAACTAATCAAGTTTGAAACTTTGAAGTTCAATCAGTTGTATTATTGTGTATGACTTATACAAGGATTGTTCAATAAAAACACGTTTAGGGCTGTAAAGCATTTTTTATTCAACGATTTTAAAAGAAGTCTCCATTAACATTAAGATATGAGTCCCACTGTTGCACTAATCTGTAGATTCCCTCCTAGAAACTTTCTTACGGCTGTTTGCGGAACCATTCGCTAACAGCAAACTCGACCTCAGCGTCCGATTTGAACTACCGTCCTTTTAGTGATTCATACAAAAAAATTTAAGGTAAGATTTTTGCCTACCCATTCATTAACTACAAGCTTTGCCACTGGTCAGGACACGTATATTCAATAAGCGACGTGGGAGTTAGATACGCGATACGAGTTTCCCGTATACGATATCTAGGGTAGCAGGACTCAAATATAACCAGTCTATAAAATAGATCAGTATACTCTAAGTGCTTTTCGCGCGAGTTCAAAATTCCCGCGTAGGACAGCAGTATTCAGCGGGATACTACTGATTGAAACACGAGAACACTTGAAGATTCTGAATTGTGAGCGCAAAATATTCAGAGCTATTAAATACCCACATACGTAACCCTAATATAAATTAATAAACAATTACTAAGAGATAACGGCGCGTGTGTGTGTGTGAAACGGGAGCGTCAGCTACGTCAAGGTCAGCGCACATCTGGACGCCAACACAGCTGATCGACGAACCTGGATGAGAGTGTGGAATCCTACAAACAAGTAAACCAACTGCTATAAAAAAACACAATCATTAAACTATTTATTTAAAAGACTCAGTATTAACATATAAAATCTTGTGTTTGAAAACAAAATAAGGCAAAAGTATCATTTGTGTTAGTTAATAAATTTCCTACCTCCAGAAATAGACTCTGTTTTATATTATTGTTATTACCTATCTATGCAATATTTATTTTGATACTCTGCAATATATAGCCCTATATCTAATTAAGTTTTATAAATATACAAAAATGATAACAATATGTAATCATTAATTAAGTTATTTGCAAACTTAAGTTAGAAACTTTATGAAGCCGTCTAAAATTTTCAAGGGCCGTTAACAGATATTAATTTTGTCAAATTGTTAAACACAGCAAATTTGTGTTTTGAATAAAATTCTCTTAACCTGATGCCTTATATAGACATTGTTGATTCTTCTAGACTTCTGATTTACGACTTTTTGGTGTGTGGTGCCCCTAAATAAACAAAAAAATATAATAAACACGACACTCGTAGATGGGTGACAATCCTCTTCGGAATGATACACTTGGAAACTTTTACAAATTTTTTAAACCTTTTTGGTCCTTTCAGTACTAAAATTTTGCAGTTTTCAAAATTGAACACAGCATTGAGGTGATGATTAATATTGTCTGTAATCAGATTAGGCACGTGGATTCTGACTTTTAATATTGTTTGTAGGGACTCATGTATCACATCCATTTAGTAAAACAGGAACTCCCACTGTTTTATAAAATTTAATCCTTGTCTCTTTCCTTGTTTTTGTTGTCAACGTTCTAAGTATGACACCACACACCATCTGAAACCTCGATATTTTTGTAGTGATATCTCAGCCTGTGTCATTCCCAATACTGATAGTGCAGCCCAAGAAATTGAAATCAGAGACTTGTTCCAAAACTGTTCCCTCAAGAGAAATTTTTGATCTAACTAGAAACTTTTACCAAAAAGCCATGAATTTTATTTGAAAAATAAAAATGCTTAGATATTTGAAAATAATATTGTTTACAAATATGATTTAAACGATGTAAAGCATTCTGCAACTCCACTTTTCTGTATTAAGACTCCATTGTCAGCATAAAATAAAATATCCAAACTTGTCTTCTGGTTAAGTCAAAGTTGTGTCAAGGTGTTATCCAAACTTGTGTTCTGTCATTAGTAAGATAACAAGGTAAAATTTTATGTATCTTCCGACAAATGAGTTTCCAGCCTCTAGTTTCTACAAATATTGTATTTTTGTTTAACACCAAACAAACTTATTTATGTAAATTGGAAAGGACAGGGAAGGGAATGCATTGACCAAAAATTAAACTTTCCTGCGTACGTTAATGAATTGATTTTAGTTGTTTCACTACCTGCTTGACTACAAGAATAACGTTCATTATCGTCTTGGAGCGTAATGAAGTAACACAAGAATTGCTTTGTATTTTCGTTTTTATTATGTTGAGTAAAATTGAAAAACATAGAGGTAATCTTGAGAGGAACCTGTAATATGCATACGCCTTAGAAATCAGAAATAGGCTTAACCGTGTGGGGAAGGGGTAAGCTTGAAGCCTTGCCCTGCCCTTCCTATGCTGTAAACTACTCAATTACACACACCCCTTCCCCTCACGGAGGTTCCGCCACTTCCATTTCAACTGACGCTGTTGATTTTCCGCCCTTTCTATCTTTCCTTGGTACCGCCACTTCTTTCCCCTATTCTTACAGTCTCATAGCTACATGTACGAGGTTCGACCGAAAAGTTCGTACACAAAAATAGTTTGTGTGGTTTTTGAATTTACCCCACTACAAGTGTCCCATTACGAAAACTAATTGGTATGATTATAGAATAGTGTTACGACAGTCTAACTGATCGTTGTGTGGTACAGTGGAAAACAAAATAAAGAAAAATTAAACACAATCAACAGTTTGAAATCAACAAGTTGTTCAACAAGACTATACTCGTGCAATAATTAAGTTAAATTTGTCTACACACAATAACAACGTCAACTAATAGAGTCCCGCACAATTAAAAAACAATAACACTTTGCCACAATACTTCTAACTTCACTTGAATAAATCGCCACTTAAACACACTGAGTCGTCCGACGTAAAACTGACTGTCCGTCGCTGGATGCTTATATTTATACCCCGCTAAGATGCCAGAATACTCGGTCACTTTCTGGATGACATGTCAAGCAAACTGCGTATTACAGGCGCTCTATAATCCATTAGAAACCGTGCAAAATGTCTGGGCTTGAACACAGTCCGCCGGCCGGTACAGTCTGGAATAGCCTCGAATCGTCTGGATTGACGCATGCTAAGTGTCACGTAATTGTCTTTCATCTCAAAGTAGCAGCAATATGTACGCACATATACATTATAGCTGGGCACTGCTGGGATGGCCGAGAAACATGTAGAATGTTCCGTATTACGTAACAATACATATATTACTAAAAAAAGTCTAAATTTTTACCAGTATCAGATTCATTGTTTAGATTTTTACAAAAAAAAAATGAGTAAGCTGAGTTTCGCTGTTTTAGGCAATTTTATTTGACATTCTACAATGCATGATGGACGAACACGGATTAGGTTCAGTGCAAAGAATGTAAAACCTACTCTATTGTAGTGAAAGTGTTGGGAAATACTTCTGGTAAGTCAGTTATACATGAACAGGCTGCTTAGAAATGCTAATAAAGCTTCAAGATGTGTCGTGAATTAGTTAAATATCGTGATCGTTACGTCACGGTAGTCGGATGACGATTGTGATCCTGTGATCGTGTGTTTCCACCACTTGATGCAACAATAAATAAAGAATTCAATTCAGGTATTTTACACTAATTGCGTAAAATTATTTACAGAAAACGGCAAGATTTTTAAAAGTATAATTTAAAAAATTGCACCCGGATAATATGCCATTCGTTGTTTTAGAATTGTAGGGATAAATACATCATAATGACATCACAACCCCCATATTTGCTAGACGTGGAATCTTTTCTCTTCCCAATAATGAGATACATCATGAAAAGACAAAACGTTTAATGATTGTTAAACAAAAAGCGTCAAACGAAAACCAAAACAAGAAGTAGTAAAACAAAAATCTCTGAGTGAGATCAATGCTATACCAAAATGAGCACTGATGAAACCACAAAGTGTATGCCAAAATGTGAAAAAAAGGTTAGCATAATTGTGTTACATCCCACAGAGACGCTATGTCAACATATGGAGTAAGAAGGCATAATTTTTAAACAAACAAAAATTATACGAACTTTCCAACAAACCTTTAATGCCTGACGTATTTAGATTTCATCAAAGCTTTATTGTTTACAATGTGTTTGTGCGGTTCATTTGTATCTTTAGTGTTTACCAGAAAGCACATTTGGGCCCATATAAACTGAATTGAATCTAGACGATGATTGTGAGAAACAAATAAATTAAGGTTTCCATGTAAAATTTTAGTTTTATATAAATTTGTCATTACCATGTCGTATGGTAACTAATACCGTATCAAGTTTAAAAAAATGTTTGTATCACTTTCCCCCACGACAAGAGGCACATACTTACAACGCAAGTTAACGCGAGCAGATTGACCTTGGTGTCGTCTACACTGTTCCAATTCCCGAGAGTGCGAGATGTCATTCTTAGCCAAACTAGTCCTTGTGAGCCTCTGTGTAACTAGTTTGTCCGTCTGTCTATCCGTGTGTACGACCAGAATACGCAACTAGCTGAATTCGTTGTCCAACAAGCTGACAAACGACTTCGATTAGACGACGAAAATAGTTTGGTGTGGCAACACGACTGTTTGTGTTCTGTTCTGGCAAGCCTAAATAAATCAATGTAACATTTATTTTCTAAATATTTTTATTTGTTTTCATATCATTACACTTTGTCTACTATTAATGTTGCAGGTATGAATAACCATGTTACGGAATAACAATAGAAAACAGATAAAATTAAATACCTTTTGTGTAAATAAAGTTTCTGGCAAGAGACTCACACCAAAATATGCATAAAATAAAGACTTAGTAATATTTGTTGCTAAATTAAAGAACTTAATATATGAT
Organism: Magicicada septendecula; assembly: GCA_034769895.1. Lineage (NCBI taxonomy): Eukaryota > Metazoa > Arthropoda > Insecta > Hemiptera > Cicadidae > Magicicada > Magicicada septendecula. Next base: position 10,213,673 of record CM068369.1, on the reverse strand, counting down.
TTTTTTTTATAAATTTTTATAACCCCTAAAAGAAGTAATACAATTTGACAGATTTTATTTGCAAGTTTAGTTATGTCAGAAGGTAGTCTTTTTCAGAAAGAACGTTACCGTTACTCAAGCCGTAAGTGTGAGGGAATATTTCGGCCAATAAAATTGTCTAAAACGCTAGTTGAATTTGTTCTCCATATCATATAATTCAGTCTCGCTCTGAACTCAATAAGGCGTGGTCGTATCGCTGCTGGTTTATGACGACAGGTCATAAAATACGACAAATCATAAAAGCGACGAGCACAAGTCGGAAAGTTTCGAGAGGAAATTAGACATCGAGTGCTATTATGGTCTAGTGCAAGATTGTCCGCATAGGTATTGAAAAGAACACTTCAAGTTTGCTGGAGGATTGTGTAATTTTATACACAGTATAAGTTACTATTAAATATTAATTCACCGCAATTTGTAGGAGTACCCAACCCTAGAACGACCCTGAGCGCCGGAGAGCAGGAAGTGATCCCGACGGTATCCTGAACATCTACCCAGAAGGAACAACTTTCGCCGCCTAGCAGGAACATCGCATCGGATCGACATCGTACTGTCCATCGTGAAAGGGAAGTGAAATAATTTATACTAACTCCATTAAAACAGTCATAAATTTAAAAACAAAACTAATTTGTATAAAGTAAAATTTTATGTAATATAGAATTGAATTTTAATATAATTCTATCTAATTTTAGAATATAAGAGAATATCATTTTAATTTTGTAAAAAATAGGTCAACAAAAACAGTTAATTCATTTTATTTGTTATCAGAAACAAGAGTAAAGTATTAGTGCAATTAAAAAAAAGCAAATTTTTAATACTTGAGTTTAATAAATAAACACTTCAGAGATCAAGTCTAACATGTGAACCTGCCATAACTGTTGAAATAATTGTCAGGAAAATAAACATTATTTGGTAGAACTATACCAAATGTTTATTTATTGATATACATATTGTTATTGGTATCAAGTCACTTCGTTATTTATAAATTAATAAGTTACCTTATATTCGTCGTATGACTTCGTTTTTAATTTAAGATGACTCGTTTCGAAATGTCGAAACATCATCAGATTAATTCACTCAGTTGTTGTCGTTAAATGTTAAAATCACATTATTTTGTACTTACACACGTCCGTATGGACGTCATCTTAAATAAAAAACGAAGTCCACGACGAATCTAAGGTAATTTGTTAACTTACGTTTATTTATTCAATTCAAGTACTAATAACAAGTTTCACTGTGTTACATACAAGTGTTGTTTATGATATTGCCGTAACAGTGTTTCAGGGAGAAACATTCAACATAACGCTCTTTAAACTCTTTGTCTAGATACATTCCTGCTGTGTAAGAATGGACCTCAAAATGAATTTAAAACAAATAATTCTTACCTTCATGTTCCGTAAGGAAATGGAAGTATGGTGATCGCGAAAAAAATCGTGTTGGCTATAAGGGCTGATTCTGATTGTACTATCCTCAAAAAATGAATAAAAGTAATTTTCCGAAAAGTGTCTGCGTGTGTATGTCTGTGTGTAGATTTTATTATGGGAAACGGTAACTGCCAGAAGTTCAAACAGAATCAAATAATGTTTTGCATATGTGCCCGATTTGCAGGCTACTCAAGACCTATTGATTTTTGTGAAGATCGGTTAAGGGGAAGGAGTATTTTACCTTCAACGTTTTACATTTTAACAAGAGTAAGTTACTTAATTTTAATAATTAAAGTATCCTGAAAAGAAGGTCGTAATAATCCACTGTAAAAAGATAGACGAAATATCTATAAATGAAAAGGTAGTTGAAGAGGGAGAGGGTAATTTTTGGTATTGATTTTATACGTTTATTCGACCGAAAACTTAAATATTTCAATGAAACATTAACAATTGATATCGTTGCATGCCATGTCACCACGGATACGTAAACAAAATAATTTTTCGTTTTCAGAAATTCACAGATAACAAACGCTGGGCGGTATTCGCTTTCTTTCGCGTTGTTTAAATAAACTATAATTTAATCAAATTGATTCTTTATTTTTAAAATATTAACAACCAGGTACAATTCGTATTTTGATTATCTTTTTCAGCGTTTCGACCAAAAGCGTGCTGATATATTTGGTTTTGTTATGCGTGTAGGCCCATATATTCAAAATAATTGTACAGTATACTTAATTAGAACATGGAAGACATGTATGGTACTCCACACCGCTTTTTTAATATGCGTTCATGAAGTAATGAAAAACCAGGGCGCCAGTAAAAATTGCTCTTCACTCACAAGTTAATTGTAGGCTATTATTTTAAAAATTTCTAATTTAATTAATATATTCCGTAATTATTATAATGTGACGAAATGACTGACTTCTATGTACTGATGTCTAGCTGTACGTTTTCCTATCCAGAATGTGCAGTAGCACAATGGTGGGGGGAAGACAGCAGGGGATAATACTGCCGTTCTGTCGACGAATCTAACAACTACGTCGACAGTGAGAGATTTTGTAAACTTAACCTATAGCCCGTAACTTATTTTCGGTTTCTTTAGCGGTGTTCCTACGAGTGTCCTCACGTGTTTGTTAACAATTTAAATATATGATTATAATATTTTATTTAATCATATAAGATTGAGTAACAACATTCTCAACTATCTTTGGAATTTTGTGAGCCCCAGCATCTAAACAATTGCCGAAAAGACTTCATCCACAACAGCAATTCAAAATAATTGTTACAAAATGAAATTATATAGCAATCGACTCTGCTTTTGACGGAAAACTTAACTGAACTATAAAAACAATGATAAATAACCAAAGTGTTTATTAGTACTACTCGGTCTTGTATTCGTTTTCTTGCATTAGTTAACGTAACATTATTAGTAGTAATTTTTTGTATTACTAGCAAAAGATATACTGTTGCTGCCCAGACATGTTATAATAGTTTCAAGTATTGTTTTAGTAAAATTAGAGACAAATATATTTGTTATCCAGCTCCCATTTGACCAGTTTTTGGAATATATATTTGCACAAAGTATAGTAAGTTCAATAAATTGTGAAATTAATGTAGTAACAAAGTACTACAAAATAAAAAATTAAACGTGGGTATCAGTTTTGTCTCAGGACTAGTGATGCCTAAATTATTACTATAAGAGAATAAAAAAGGGTTATAGATTTTTGTCTTATATAATTAACATTGTATGTAAAGTATAAAACTACTTTTATTTTGCACTTTTACTAAATAGTGTACAGTGTAAACAATACATATATAAGAAAGATTAATTTAAAAAGAAAGTGTTAATTAAACGGCACTAGTGTCAGCAGATGCAGTGTTGTTGTTGCCCCCCCCCCCATTGTGTTACTTGCACATTCTAGATTGGAAAACGTACAGCTAGACGCTATTGACGAAATGCGTCTATAAACATGAAACATCGACAAGCACTACCACCATATTACGTCTATCTTTCTCCTCCTCTACACAAACTCAGCTGTTTAAACAGTGCCTGTAAGCAGCGTTATGAACCACAACAATATTAAAGAGTCATTATCATCAATCATTATCAGACTCATTAAGGTACGAGTAGACGAGAACGAACGCGTATCAAATATTCCTACATTATTCCTATATTATTGTTTCCAACCGTTTCCAAGCTGTTTTAGTAATTACATTTAAATACATTAATATCCAGTTTCACTGAACACCGTTATATACATTTAACGGACGTTAAATCAGTTTAAAGGTTTTAACATTATATAACACGATCCAAAAATTTGGATTAATTATATAAGCCGTTAAAAATCTAGGATAACTTAAACGTGTTTGCTCTTTTAGGTGATTAACAATTGTTCAAACGACAAGAGTTAACCTAAAACAGTAATTTCCATCTGATAATCGTCTGGTACCGAGACATGGGCACTGATAAAAAAGGAACAATAAACGCAAAGAAGGTTTGAAATAAAGATCACAAGGCGCGTTTATGGGCAAGTTAAGAAGGATGCCGAATAGACAATAAGAAATAACCAGAATGTGAGTTATCTCTCTTGAATCATGAGGACATTGTAAGATACATAAAGCCTCATCGAATAGAATGGTTAGGTCACTTAGGATGGATGGATGATCAGCTTATGCCAAAGAAAGGCACAAGTCTATAAAAGTAGAAAGAGGGGCCGACCTAATTGGATGATGTGTTAAAATGGATGATGTGATGACCTAATTGGATGATGTGCTAAAAGATCTCAGAAGTAAAATAGAATACCCTGAAATAAAACAGTCGCTACAAAAGAAGAAATACATAAATACATTTAAAAAATAGAACCCGAGAAACAGTGACATTAGATACTATTTATTTTACATGGGCTTATGAAACAAACACCAAAACCTATCAAAGCAAACAGGAAATCTTTGTGGTTTACAAAGATACGCATAACAAAATCCACACAGCAATATTTCTCAGAACAAACACAACAAAAAGAGAAAATAGCAAGAAAAAATCACAAATATACGCGTAACATGTATGAAAGAAAGACACGGACCTGTTACACTACCCTAAAGATAAGATAGTTTAGAGGTATTTTAATTTTTCCACCAATCTGAACCAAAATAGATACTGACTGACTCTGGGCTGTGTGGTCGATGCGTCGCAGAGACGTACCACAGCGGAATCCGAGTTCCGAGCTGCCTTCTGGAGCTCCTGCCTCGTGGCCCTGCCCAAGTAGGGCGACTTGCTCTGAAGCAGGCTGTTTCTCGGCTGTTGTGCTAGCCTGCACTAGCGCAGTATACACCGAGGGCGTTTCCACGAATCACCTGGACGTATGCGGTACCTGCCCAGCCCAGCCACAAGAGTAATGTCTGGGAACCTCTCCACACGTGCATAAACTTTGCGTGCTAGCCGCCTGAAGGTGTCGTCTAGGGATCGGACGCCAAGTCCTCTCCTTGGAAGGCGAGATGGGAATCAGCGGAGGACTTTCGCCGCTAGCCAAAGGAGGCTTTACAATTCTTTTTATGCACGTTGGCAAGGTAACCCCAGACCGGGCAAGCGTATGTTATGACCGGCAGCAAATACGCGCCGACGATCGTTTTGCCCAATTTCCTGGTCATGGCTGAGCTGATGAGGAGTGGAAACAGTAACCTCAGACGAGCCGATGCTCGCTTAAGAACGGTCTGAGCGTGGGTACGCCAGGTGAGCCGACGGCCGAGGTGTATTTCACCTCGTTGGACCAGCGCAAGTACGTACTGCCGATGCGGAGTTGCATAACGGGGTTCTTCCATCGCTTAGAGAATAGGACAGCTACACTCTTGGTCGCGTTGCGAGACACCCTCCAGATATCAGTCCAGTCCCGAGCGAGTCGAGCTAGCTTTGCAGTCGTAAGACAACCCGTTCTGCTTTGCGATCGGCTGTAAATACAGCCGTGTCTTCGGCAAAGAGGGCCACCTGGACTCCAGGCTGTCTCGGCACGTCGTTGACGTACTCTGAGAACAGGAGGAGGCCAAGAACACTACCTTGAGGGACGCCGGCAGTAATTCGGCTCTCGGAAGGGACAGAATCGCCTACTCTCACGCAAAAGGTCCTCTCCGTCAGAAAGTTAGCAACCTGATGAAGGTAGCAGTCGGGGAGCTGGACTTTCCTAAGCTTGAATAAGAGCCCATCATGTCATACGCTGTCGAAGTTTTTTTTCTACATCTAAGAAACAGCCAACGGTCTGTTCTCTCCGACACCCGGCGTCCGTGATGTATTTCACCATTCTCATCAGCTGATGAGTAGTGGAATGCCCCACACGAAAGCCAAACTGTTCAGGGACCAGCACGTCAAAGTTTATTAGATGATCTCGTACAACAAAATAGACAATTATTACTATAGCGTATTCGTATCAACGAGTGATACCGGGATGAAAACGGGCGGTGGTAAAATGACGTCAAACATTTGATCGCCAGTTAACAAACAGTCCGTTAGAAAAACAGTTAACAAAGATTCTTCAACCAAGGCATAATTACTCAAGAAAAATTAAGCTGTATTATTATTGTCTTTTCTTAAACAAAAGTACGCGTATAGATTCACTATTGTCTAACAACAAACATAAGGAAAAAAGGAACTCAACGCCAGATAAAAGCATGTGTTTTAATTGTGTTTGGCGATTTTGTGAACAAATATTTTGACTGTGTTTTAAGAAGGTCCAAGTTCTCTGCAGACAACGAAAAGATTTATGAATTTTGCTAGTGTTAGTAAAAATTTTATTGTGAAGATGACAAAGAAAGTGGTAACAAAGAAACAGGAAGAAAAGTGTTTAAAAAAAACGCCAAAAATTATTTAGATTCTGGTTTCACGTGAACTTTTATCAACAACAAAAAACATCTACTTTTTTGTTGTTTTTTTGTTTCAAAGTACTCACTATTGTTTATATGTTGGCAAACGAAGTATGTGATAGACGTAACTTCTTCACCCACAAGATATTAACGTTTTAATGTTTTACTGAAACGTGTTATTCAATTATTTATAGTAATCTATTACTTCAAAAACTGTGCTTTTAACTATAAACGAGGGCACTTAATTTTTTAAAAAACCTCCGTATCCTGTGTGCGCTCAAAAACGTTAAGGCATATTACAGGGATAATTTTAATTTAAACTTTTCCATTTGCTAGAGTATAAAATATATTTAAATGAATCAATTTCCCCTTTAAACGCCTCTTTTTCTTGTACATACGATTTTGTCCTCTTACCTTGTATTTCACACACACAGACGCGCGCGCGCGCTTGTGCATGTATTCGGATACAGTTAGATAAACATGTGTATATTTACATATGGTTACGTTCGCGGGCTCCAGAGAATGCATATTATCATCTAAAGTTCAGCGCGTCATATTCTTTTAGGAAGATCATTTGTTCAACTTATACGTCGAGATAGGACTACTTATCTTCATGAAGCTGACATTTTGTAACATTCAATGTTTTTTTAAACCAACTGTGACGCCTTCCTTGTAAAATGTTAACAGTTGTTTCACGAAAATCTACTACTGTATGTGCACCCACGTTGAACAGTAAAACTGTCATAGGCCTATGCTGTTCTGTGGAAGTAACAGATTCATTCATTGGCCCCACCCATGCCAGGCTCTAGTAGAATATTAAACGTGGCAACACTGGAACCAGCTGATATTTGAGGCCGACTAGACGATCTCTTAACTTATGTATTTCAATAATCTAATCGCGTCATTTTTAATTGCCGGTTAACAACCGTTTTATAATTTTTCATGTTTTACAAATTAAAAGTTTATTAAGTAAAATACTGTTATATTATTTAAGAAATATAATAATTAACTCATTTATGTGATACGAATTCAATAATTCGTACAAAATTAATTCATTAGGCCTAACACTAATTCACTAATTTCTTCAACTTAAAACGTATAGTACTAAATGCGTACTGACCTATAATTTAGATTTAGCTATAAATAGGCCTACTCATGATTTTAGTAATGCTATAGAATTAAATCAAAATATAACATGTTCACTTTAGTTATTTTATTACACTATGTTTATAGTCCTCAGACGCACGTTGCCACGTTTAATATACCGGCCTTCAACTAGAGCCGGCCATGTCCCACCTCAATGCTCTAGGTCATGACACTGTGTGTTACTGTTAAACATACCCTTTTTATTAATTGAGAGAAGAACTACTTGACTTTAGACTCAACCATTTGGCATTTGTCTGTCTGTCTGTCTGCCTATTTGTCTGTCTGTCTAATTGAGGTATTTCTGATTTTGAACTCATCAACGGAGATTCAAAAAACTTGACATTAGTGTCTATACGCTTACTCCACACAAACCTGCCTGTTGTTTTTGAGATTGATCCTTCCAAAAATATGGGGTGGATGGCAAAAATTTAAGGAGTAAAATTGTTTTAAAAATACCAAAACCCTTGTGGGATATACATGAAATGGAATTTAATCCAGAATTTCATGTAGTTTTTATTTTTTAATTTGAACATTTTTTGACTTCTGAGCCCAAAATGTGAGTGCAAATATTGATAAAATCGCAAAATTCATGTACGGTGTTAAATCGGAGAGAATTTTAATAACTTCTTAATGTAGTGTTACTTTTCCAAAATTTTAAAATTTTAGACTCAACATTTCAAAAAAAAAACTAAAGATTTAGAAAATTGTGAGATCTAGCAGCGCAAAAGAGAAATCAAAAGCTTGATCGAATGGTAAAATCTAGCAATCAAAAAAAAAGATCAAAATTTTGAAATCTAGCAGGCTATCTGACTAAAATTGATTATAACCTAAATTTGAATTCTTAGAATTTTTACTGTTTATTGTATGATTCTGTGTTCTGCAGTTGTCTATAGTGTTAAAAATTTAATAGAAAAGTTGGAATTTTTATAATTTTTTCATAGTTAAAAAATTAAATAATATTGATATTTATGTAATAATAAATGAACTAAGTTCAAAACAGTGAGCGAGTTGTGCAGCTCAGTGAGCATAATAATTATATTCTAGCATTTCGTAATCCCATTGATGCCGCTCAGTGCACATGCTGTCTCCTCTCAGCGTTTCTCAACCTACGGGGCACTATACCCACTGCTGGGTTCCGAGGGAGCGTTTGGCGGGTCGCGAAATCGGTCCGAAAAATGTATTTATTGTAATCTTAAGATTGTTCCATAAAGATTATGAAAAATTAAACAAATTTAGAAATATAGGAATATCTGTGGGTCAGTTCACAGATACCTTAAAAATAAGCCAAAGAAAGAAACAATGATAAGGTTTTTTAACACTGTAGCGGTACCAGTTTTGATGTATAGAGATGAGGCCAGACAGAGACAGGCACCAGAGGCGAAGTTTATGAGGAGTACTCTGGGCTGTACCATTCTCGATAGAAAGAGGAATGTGGATATAAGGACGGAACTGTGAGTCGACCCATTGTTGAAACAGCTAAGGTGAAACAAAAGAAGGTGGTGTGAACATTTGGGAAGAATGGCGGGTGACAGGATTCTAGTGCTAGCAATGGAGTATAGACCTGTGGGGAAGGGAGATGTACGACGGCCGAAAGTGAAGTGGGTCCCGGAACAGGTTCAGGATGAGCCTAATCCTTGAGGTTGATGATGATCATGATGATGTGATCTTAAAAATCTACATTCTCATTGGGAATTGAAAAGTCACGCCATAATGCTATCCCATAAACTACACCTCCAGCATTTTAATATATGTTTTAAACACTATAGAACAAGTAGAATTTATTTGCATTGTAAGGCGTGAATTGCGAGCAGCATTATGCGCTACATAGAGCTTGTTGCCAACGACGCAAACGCTGTTGAATTATTTACACTGTAAAATTACACCGCCTGCGAATGGCAACAATAACGCTATTATTAAAATAGCTGCCGCCAGTTGTTGTCGAGCGACACAACAATACATAAGATAAGAGCCTGAATGTACTCATAATTTCAACAAAACAATGTTTATTGTTGTTTAGCACATGGGCAAAGCAGATGTTCAGAATGCATTGTTGAATATTTATCGTTGCGATATAAGTGAGTAATATTCTATCAAATTGTACACCTACAAATAAATATTGTAATACGTAAATTGAGCCGCTGCTATTTCAAAAGATATTTTGTTTTTAACAAAGTTGCCCACTTATAACTTCCTGCCAAAATCCATTCAACAACTATAAAGTTTATTTGCCTTTGGCTGATGCAGCAAAAGCACATTTAAACCTAACAACGTATAACATTTATTATTAAGTATAATTAATTATTTATAATTGGTTGAAGCCTAAAAGAGGGGTTAAAGTGCACGACGTTACCAATAATATCTTGTAATTTACAATTGTGTAGTATTTTACTGAATTGGTACTGATTTATACGGACACAATAATTGCATTCTTTCCGTATATATATTTGCTGTGCATCAGTCGAAAGTCAATGAACTTTGTGGGTGTGGACTGAATCTTGGCAGCCGGATATACGTAGGCAACCTTATTAGTAACAAAATATCTTCTGATATGATGACAGCGGCTTAATTTACATATTAAAGTCTTTATTTTTAGGTGTACAATTCAATATTCGCAGACATTATGTGGGGTTCAGTTACTCATTTCTACTTTCTCCATGAGAATCGTATCATGATTTGCTAGTATAAGTTACGTGGGTCGTAATGAATTCTGAACTCTGTGAAGGTGTATAGTATTTGTCAAGAGGCAGACACTGTGACTTTATGCAAAATATATATATCTTCTAGTTATTTTACTGGTCACTTTAATGTTATGTTTTAAATTATTATTAATAATAAAACTTTTTACAAGAATATATTTTTATTATTTTGTAATAATATACATAATTTTTTAATTTGTATCTGATGGTGATAGCTGAACGCTGAAACACTGTAATTTATAAAATAATAAAAATATATTCTTGTAAAAAGTTTTATTATTAATAATAATATAAAATATATATATATATACAAGAAAAATATGAGCATTTATGAATATTTTATTTTATGGAATTTCGTGGGGCTATTTACGTAGGCGAAACAAAGACGTGGATGAATACGAGGTTAAAAGAACACGCCTTATGAGAACTCTAAAAGATGAATGAATCAACTGTTTGCCAAGTACATTCTTATGACGAAGCATTTTAATCTACTCAAAGAAACACAAGTCAAAGTGAATCAGCCAAATTATTTTCCGTATATAGTTACCAATTGCAAAAGATATATAAGAATTTAAATTAGTTTAGCAAAACCAAAGGATGCAAACTACCTAGCGTATGGAAAAGACTATTAATGTTTTAACGAGAACCCCATTGAACAGCCTAGAACTTTCTTTTTATTGTTTTCCCTGATTTAAAATAGTCCAGCTAGAGACTTGGTGTTTTAATTTATGTCCACTTGGTTCTCTAGTTTTGTCTTCACATTTCTAACTCACTGTCTAACCTTTTCCAACAAATCTCTGCTGCTGTCTCTGCCTTAAAAAATTCCTTGAAAGTCAAATTTTCATTACCTTAACCTTATTTGATCCTATTTTGATCCCTAATTTTTATAAGACTTGATACTTACTTATATTACTTTAATTGTAGGTCAACACACCATCAAGTATACTAAAGTATCTGATCAAACAAATATATGTTATGGTAAAGTATTATAAATAAAATTGTTTAGCAAAGCGTTTCCATTCTGTGTACTACCATGAAGACATATTTTTAACAAATTAGGATGACTCAGCTCAGCAAATATTGGCTTTATTACGGACATTAGTAGTAAATGTTTATTGAAATTCCCTTTGCAATGGTAAAAATTTCATGCCTCTACGATTTTTTATAAGGGAGTTAAAGATTTATAACAAAAATGGTAACTTATCAGCACTTTCGACAGAACTTTTTCTACATTCTCAATTTATTTTCAAAAGCATACACAATTTATGGTTAGGCGTATTCACATAAATTTGGTATCAAATTGCTCAGAAAATATTGAAGATTTTTTAAACAAAGAACCAAAAAAATAATTTTTTGCTCAATTTGCCGGTTAGCCGGTTACGAGTGCGCTTAACAGCCGGGCTGATAATAATAATTTCAACAATGCCGAAGCCGGCCGTAAAAGCTTAAGAACTTGCAAACAGTCGCTACTTTTGTATTCTCGTCTAGAGTCGAAAAGTCACACTATAACGCTATCGCATAAACAACACTTCCAGCATTTTAATATGTTTTAAACATAATAGAACAAGCAGAATTTATTTGCATTGTCAGCCGTGAATTGGGAGCAGCATTATGCGCTACCTAGAGCTTGTCAACGACGCAAACGCTCTTGAATTATTAACATTGTACAATTACACCGCCTGCGAATGGCAACAATATCATTACCGTATTATTAAAATATCTGTTGCCAGTTGTTGTCGAGCGACACAACAATACAGAAGATAAGAGGCTAGATGTACTCATAATTGAAACAAAATAATGTTTATTGTTGTTTTTAGCGCACAAACAATGTAGGTGTTCAGAAATAATTGTAGAATATTTATCGTCAAGGTGTGCAATATAAACCAGTCATATTATTTTAAATTTCACTTCATCTTAGTATACGTAATGTGTATTTGATACCAAATTATTGTGAGTAATCCTAATATGAGATCGGAGAAGTGTCATCAAAAATGCTCATAATATTACAATTTTTTACAAATCTGTAATTATCTTATAACAAATCACGGAGATATGCAGTTTTTACCATTATAAATGGAATTTCAATAAACATTCACTACCAAAGTATGTAATGTATATTATAAAGCCAACATTTGCTGATCTAAGTCATCCTAATTTGTTAAAAAATGTCTTGGTGGTAGTACACAAAATGCCAACGATGTGGCTGGACCATTTTATTTGCAATAGATAGGCAAAAATATATTTTTTGAACTGGATACTTGGGTTTTGGGTGTACATGATGGTGTGTTGACCTTCAATGAAGGTAACATAAATAAATGGTAAGTCTTACAAAAATTAGAGATCAAAGTGGAATCAAATATGGTTATGGTAATGAGAAAATTGACTTTACCAAACAGACATAGCAGTAACAGTAGCAGTAGCAGAATCCTTGAGGCAGACGTAGCAGTAGACGAGTTGATGAAAAAGATTAGAGTGTCAGGTAGGAATGTGAAGAAAACCCTAGAGGACCAGGTGGACATAACTGAAGACACTGAGTATGGTGCTGGACAATTTTGAATCAAGTAAAACAATAAAAGTCGGTTTACAATTTAAATTTGTTTTTCTGTAAATGTATTTTTTGTTTAGATAAATAACGCATTATTTCAGAAACCAAGTAAACTATCAAACTACATTTTTTGTAGTTGTAGGGTGAATAGGGATATAACTACATTACTATGAAGTATACAGTTTCACTGAAAAATAAAGACGTAAAAAAATAATAAGTATGCTTTATGTATGCAAATGTTTAAAGCAAAACATAAAACATTATAAAAAATCAGGAAATTAAGATATCTTTATAATTGTAGTAGCGTTTATAGCATATAATGAGCTTACCTATTCAAATTTTTATCTTTTACAGCCTCTCAGATACTGGGTCTCAAACGTACTGAATTAAACATGGTAAGTATAGCCGGTTACGAGTGCCCTTAATTTAGGATGATACAATTGGTTACGCTAGAAGGAAGAAGGTAAAACAAAAATTATTTACTGAAAGGTCAGGGATCGAAATGCAAACAAACAGTAAGCCTAAGCATGAGTGAATGTCACAATGGAGGCCCACTATCAAATCAGCTGATTGACATATACGCTGTCAGTTAGCGCGTACAGTCATCACATGTCACAGAGCTTGTATTTGTCACCGTTTGGCATGGCAGTGTCAGCGTCGACACGGAACCTCTAGCACTGTGCCGACACGAATGTCACACGGACCTCGGTCACATGTTGACACCCGACTTTGACATGAACATTTTAGTGTAAGGACACATCCAGTTACGCTTCTAAAAAATGTTAATGAAATTTTACTTTCATCTTCCGTAAAGAAATGGAATTATAGTGATCGCGAAAAAATGTTGTTCGTGATGAGAGCAGATGCTGATTGTACTACCCTCAAAATATGAAGAAAAGTCGTTTTCCGAATCAAATAATTTTTTTTGCATATGTCCCCGAGTTGTAGAGGATTCAAGGCCTATTGATTGTGATGAAAATCGGTTACAGGGAAGGGGTAGTTAACCTGCAACGTTTTACGTTTCGACAAGAGTAAAGTACTTCATTTTAATAAATAAAGTATCCTGAAAAGAAGGTCATGATAATCCACTGTAGAAAGGTTGATGAAATATCGATAAATAAAAAGGGCAATTGAAGGGGAAGGGGTAATTTTTTGTAGTGATATTATAAATTTATTCGACCGAAAACTTAAAAATTTCAATAAAATATTAATTACTGATATCGTTCCATGCTAATGTATCCACGGATACGTATACAAAATAATTTTTTGTTTTCAGAAATTCATAGAAAACATACGCTGGGCGGTATTCGCTTTTTTCGCGTTGTTTAAATAAAAGATAATTTAATTCTTTATTTTTAAAATATTAACAACTAGTACAATTTGTATTTTGATTATCTTTCTCAGCGTTTTTACCAAAGCATGCTGATAGATTATGTTTTGTTCTGAGTTTTTGTATACATATTAAAAATAATTTGATATTTAATTAGAACATGGAAGTCATGTATGGTTCTCCATACCGATTTTTTAATACATCATTTGTAAATAAATAATTATTTTATAAATTTTTAAAAACAATACTACTTAAACTAAAAGTCAAGATAGAGTGGATCACTTTTTGAAAATAGCTAATTGAAAATACACCTCCGTGTGGTTAAAATAAGCCCAAACAAAAAAAAAAATTACCAAGCCACAACTACATAAACAAACAAAACCGAGTTAAAGATTTAAGATAAACTTAAACAGAACAACGTAAAAATGTGCAACAAAATGAACGGAGATTCTGATAGTTTCCTAACATAAAGAAAAAAAATTATAATTCTAATCAAAGTTTCGCAAATCAATGTCATTATCTAATTTGCCTTAATTGAATGTTGCGTCGGTAAAATCGGCAAGTGAGGAAATGCCATGCAATATCAAATGTTTCGATGTTGTCTACAGAAAATATCCCTGACGGCAATGATATTGTTAGACGGTCTCACTGATCGTCGTATGGTACATTAGACAACAAAATACAAGACACCAATAAAGTCACTAATAACCAGCTTTAATTATCACAAATAACAGTTTATAATCAACTTGTACGATAATCCTAGTTAAACTTGTTTACATACAATAATAATGTCAACTAATAGAGTCTCACTTTTTAGGAATAGCCACTTGAAACGCACCGATTAATTGCCCGAAGTAAACTGAACGGAGTAATCGCCGACGTAAACGGAAACTAAGCGTCGCTGAATGCTAACATATACCCCACTGAGATTCCAGAATTATTTATCACTTTGGATGACGTGTTAAACAAACAGGCGCTCTCGAATTCACTAGAAACAGTGTCCTTGAACACACACTGCCCCGACCGGTACGGTCTGGAATAGCCTCGATTGTTGACGCACGATAAGTGTCACGTAATTGTCCTTCATCACAAAGCAGCAGCAATATGTACCCAGA
This sequence comes from Magicicada septendecula, assembly GCA_034769895.1. Classification (NCBI taxonomy): domain Eukaryota; kingdom Metazoa; phylum Arthropoda; class Insecta; order Hemiptera; family Cicadidae; genus Magicicada; species Magicicada septendecula. The sequence continues at coordinate 10,198,533 of CM068369.1, read as the reverse complement.
CACACATTACAGCTGGGGTCTGCTGGCATAGCCGAGATTCTTGTAGAACGTTCCGTATTACGTCACAATATAAATGAACTCCAGCCTATTGAGTGCCTAATTCAAGCACCGCTGTGTCTAATTGTCTACTTCCGCTACTGTATACAAACAACCGACAAAAGAACTCCAAAGATTCACGCAGAACAGGCTAGCGAATATCGTGCAGGAAACAATCAATCTAGTAAATTCAACTCAAAAGTTACCAAAAAAAAAAAAATTTAAACCTGGTAGTCGTGGGACTACCGGTAGACATGGAATCATGGGCAGACTTATGTATGATGGTACGCACGGTCTTAGACCACTCTTGAACCACAAGCGATCGCAGATCCCACACACCGAGCCGAACGGATTGTTAATAAAGTGCTTAGAGAATTCCTCGTCGACTCCTTTGAAGCGGCGACTTGGACCGGGCTGTTCTGCGCAGAGCATCGAGGGTCCAATGTTGTCGAAGCACAAGTTATTAATGTTCTCATCGTCTGTTTTCTTGCTAGCTAGCCGTACGCTCGATCTGAGTCGCTTTGGGGGCACGCCGGATGACCCATGTATCGGAGATGCGAGCCGCTTGGGCGCTGACGGGGTTTCGTCAATCTTCAAATGGTTGCCATTGTCTAAGTTCTCGGCCGATTTCTTTGATTTTAGTCTCAAACGATAGGCCTGTTGACGCTCTGCATAGGACTTGCCGGTTTTCGGTTTGAAATGTTTGGTTCGAGTTTTATCACGATTTTTAGGTCGAAGCATTTCAAATTTTTGAGTTCCAATGTTGTTATTATTTTCTGTGAGTGCTTCTGGTACTCTGAATTGGTGTTATTGGAGAGATTTAGTTCTGAGGATCACAACGCACTTTGTATTTTCGCGATCGGACTTGTAGTTCCCGAGATATTTAAGTTTTAGTGGAGCTATTTAGAAATTTTCGGCGCAAAAACACCCTCATACAGACAAAGCCTAGAGGCGACTGAAGTCAGTTGTCAAAATTCTCAGTACTATTGGTGGAAGGGGGCCGAGTGACTCGATCACCTGACACCTGGTTTCCTGGGATTGGTTGAGCGGTTCGTGAGATAGTGGTATGCCGAAAGTACATTTGAAACATAACGGTCGATTTTCGCGAAACGTGCGAGTAAAACATTACATACCTATGGTTCCATGTCAAAACAATTTTTGCTTCTATCAACTTTGCGGTTTCTGAGACTGAACACAAAATTTAAAAAAATGTTCTACCTTTTTATATTGACTCTTTTCTATACGAGTCACCAATAAGGTGTGAAGTAAATTCTTGGTGTAATAGCTCTTTTTTTATTTTTGTATTGGAGTTTTAGTGGTCTCAAATATTTCTACTAGTAATTTTATACAAACCACTATGTTGTCACTGTATTGACGAGCGCTTTCGGCAGTCAAGCCATCTTCAGGTCATTTACCAACCTTCAGCTCATTTTTCTCTATCACCGTCTTTTCCAGCCATCACACGATCTTACTGAAGTCTACCCCACATCATCAAATGCCAAAATTAGCAACAGGTAGACCGGGTTCATGGGTCGTAGTGAAGGCAGCCAGTGTAAGGGTTGTGTGCCCTGAAACCTCTGCTAATGGTCCTCTAGGCTACGGATTCCAGGCGTCAAACCGTCTCCCTGTCACTTCCATGTTCTAATAATTATAAAAATATTTTTAATATGTATACTTAGAACAAAACTAAATATATCATCGTGCTTTTGATGAAAACGCTCAGAAAGATAATCAAAATTTGAATTGTACATAGTTGTTAATAGGGTATTTTAAAAATAAAGAATTAATTTGATTAAATTATCTTTTATTTAAACAACGCGAAAAGAAAGCCAATACCGCTCAACGTTTGTAATCTGCGAATATCTGAAAACGAAAAATTATTTTGTTTATGTATGTGCAGTTACGATATTTTGTTTAAATGAAACGATATCAATTGTTAATATTTTATTGTACGTTTTTTTAAGTTTTTGGTTGAATAAATTTATTACATCAATACAAAAAAATTACCCCCTCCCCTTCAAGTACCATTTTCATTTATAGATATTTCATCTATTTTTCTAAAGTGGATTATTATGATTTTCTTTTCAGGATACATTATTTATCAAAATTAAGTACAGTACTTTACTCTTGTTAAAACATAAAACGTTGCAGGTAAACTACCGCTTCCCCTTAACCGATCTTCACCAAAATTAAGAGGGCTTGAGTACTCTACAACTCGGACACATATGCAAAAAATTAATCGATTCTGTTTGAATTTGCGGCAGTTTTCTTTTGCCCCCCCCCCCACACACACATGCATTTTTCGGAAAATGACTTTTTTTCATGTTTTCAAGGTAGTACAATCATAATCTGCCCTTATATCCAACACGATTTTTTTTCCGATCACCATACTTCCACTTCTTTACGGAACGTGGAAGTAAAAATTAGCTTTCCAAAAGGCTAGCAAATGTCTTGGTGAACAAGACATGATAACTGTTTGATCACACATTTATTATTATACCGTAGTCATAAACAGACACGTCATAAGTTCTAACTCCACATCACACGTGCAAAAGAAATGACACACAATTACTACGTACTTGATAAGCTTTGCATTCGTAGAAGTAGGGTATATTGTATTGCATGCACCACCACCACGTTTCTTACTGTTCCGTATGTAATTTGCTAATCCGAGTAATATTGGTTTTGCAGCGGAAATAATCCTCTTAGTGTATGTGTGCACCGGAGCGCGCTATACTGCCTTAATGCAAAATTGAAACACAAACAATAAAGGCAGGGAGAGAGAGATAATCTCGGAAGTCACCTGAAACAGACGTTCACCTTAAAAATCATAGGACTGGCGGGGCGGGGCGCGGCGGGCGGGGGTTGTAGGAACGGCGTTACGCCTACCCCTGCGGCTGCAAACTACTCAATTACACACCCCATCCCCAACAACCCCATTCCTACGACTGATGCGGTTGCTGCGTTGCCTCCTCTGCTTTTCCTTTATATTAAATCAAATATATTTGTGTGCGTGCGTCTCTGTCTGTGTGTGCCTCACTTCAACCTTTCCTTCCGTCTTTCATATAAATTCATGTTCGTGTTGTACTATTGTACTTTTGTTACAAATCTCGATGGTTTGTCCGGTTATATATAAAATTGACGCAGATCACTTTCAAATGAACAGTAGTTGGAAGCAGTGGGGGGATGGGGTGGTTTGTATCCATAGGGGATGGGCAGCCAGGTGGTGGTGGGTATCTCTTTGTGTATTTCAATTCCACATTTACTTCACACGCCGTAGTGCGATACTTACTGTAAGAGGATTACCAATGTGTGCTCCAGAAACCAATGTTAGATTAGCAGGTAACAGGTAATAACTTAATGAGCACCGTTTGTAACACACACACACACACACACACACACAAACACAGTCAGCATATTAACTCTGTAACAAATATGGATCGTAGGGCAATGACGCAATGTTCTGTGTCTTTTCAAGGGAATTATGTCAATGTTTGTGCCGGGAGTAGAATCGTTTCAAGAGTTGTACAAATACTGAATAATATTACGTGATACAAATAACATTATTTGAAAGCATTTAATTAATTTCACTAATTATAAGAAGCTTAGCGTTCTTGTTAACGTGATTTGAAACAAATACGTACACACACGTGTGTAATAATTCAACAAGATATCAAGCAAAGTTAAGCCGCGTTTGATAATGACTATTGAATCGCTTGCTTTAGCAATTTAAGTTTATTAATATTTATTATATAAAGATTAAGTTAAATTATGTGATAAATAAATTCATACACCTATTCTTCTTCTTCTTCTTCTTCTTCTTCTTCTTCTTCTTCTTCTTCTTCTTCTTCTTCTTCTTCTTCTTCTTCTTCTTCTTCTTTGTCTTCTTCTTCTTCCTCTTTTTCTATGGCGTCACAGATCGGCGTCGAACCTAAGCATCCGTAATCATCCGCCTCCATTTCTCCTGTCTTTGGCGATTGATGTCCGTCGTTTTATTCTAAGTATCAGCATCCCTCGCCACTGCGTCAATCCAGTGATGCTTCGGTCTTCCAACAGGCCTTCTACTCTCGATTTGATTGAACACTACCTTCCAATGTAAAATTGTCCTAAGGCTTTCACAGCCGGTGTAAGTTGTATAAGAAGATAACGTTGTTGTTGTTGTTGGGCCTGACGAGAACAACCTACGTTCAGGAGGTCTTGTATGTCTTTGAATTCCACTGATGATGGCAGCCAGTGGTGCTGTTGAAAGGTTTGGTTTGTCATTAAACCGTAGACCACGGCCAAACAGCCCGGAAAACTCTTCTTATACACACTATCTCCCTATGTATTCGGTTGTTTTCCATCCAAATGATGTGTCCTGCCCATTGCACTCTATGCAGTCTGATGGTGGTGGCCAGATATTTGTCTTTGAATAGTTTCTATAGTTCAGATTCATAGGCAACCGCAAACAAATCCAAACTGCTAAACGAACTAGTGGCGTCTTACAGCTAAAATTATTGGTATTTCTTTAAATGTCGTCACTGATGGGTTATTGGCGTTAGAACTGCTACTAAGAAGAACTATTTCCATCCCTGTTTTTTTTTTATTAAAAAGCGACTTTTTGATTACACAACAAATCCTGAAACATAAAAAATAAAAGACATACAATACTGTGTCCCACAAGCGACAAATAGTCAAAACACACTAAAAATATTTACAAATATACTTGAATTGGTCGCAGTTTACGGGTGACCTTGAAACGAGCGTGTTCATGTGAGTTTGTGCGTCTTCTGTTGTGTGGTCATTGTGTGGTGATTTATAGAGTTCATGGTTGGTAAGTTTCATTTATTTACTTTTGTTTGTCACCTTTATATTATGTAAACACTTTTAGTGTGTTTTGACTATTTGTCGGTTGTGGGACAGCGTATTGTTTATCTTTCATTTTGGAAGATTTAGTTCTGTTGTTGCGCGAAGACGGCTACCCGACTTGTTTTGTAACAGAAACGCCGCTTGTTAGTAAAGAAGCAGTAATGAAAAAAGTTTATCTTACTAGTAGAACTAAGATAAAATTATTAGTTACTCTAGGAGAAAATATATTAAAAACGAAGTAGATACTAATTGGAAACTAACTTTGCTTTATATTTTTCAATTCTAACTTATTTTGTATTTACTCATTTTATGTAATATCTTCAAATAAACACACAGTAGATAGGTGTAGATAGGTTTATTTTCACCTGACGCACGTTTCACAGAAATTATTCTTTATCTTCAGAGGTTTGTTTTGATTGTAATAGAATGCTTACAATATAGTTAACCTATAATCGATTCTATTTTCGATTGTTGTAATGTTTATGTCGTCAGTTATTTATTACATATTTATTGTTTTATTATTATAATAAGTGTATGATTTTATATAAATCGCCCCGTTTTGTTTTTATTTGAATTTGTTGTTTACTTAGTAGATTATTATTATTTTGTTTGTAAATATATAGATTTTTCCAGATATATAGTATTCATTCTGATACTTTTTTGTAAGTTCTTAATAAATTGGACACTTTGAATGTCTTAAAATTTATGTTTATTGTTTAAACAGTGTGTGGCTAAATTAGATTTGTAAATATTAAGTTTTAAAAACGCATTGCGGTGATGAATGTGTCTCTCTGACAGTTTATTCTTCGTCTGGCATACGTAAAATTTATTGCAATGTGGACATTCTATTTTGAAAATTCCATTTTTATTAGAAGTGTTGAATGTAATTTTAGGTTTTATTTTATTAAAAAGAATATTATCTGTGTTATAAGATATTTTTAAGTTTGTATCTTTAAATAATTTGTTTTGCTTATGAGTTATGTTTCTGTGATAAGTAAAGTTGATATAGTTTATCATTAGTGGAAGTATGTTTACCTGAAGCTTTTTATGGTTTTTGTTTAGTGGGTTACCCATTTTGACATATAACTTTTTTAAATTATTATGCTTATTTAGCTTTGCATATTATTATTTTTTACTTAAAACACTTTAAAGACACAAAGCTATGTGTTCTGTCCAAGGAAACCAATATTTAAGACATAATGTGTAAAACGAAACACACAGTTGCCTTGTCTTCTGTATGTAAACTGTATTCGCTTACTTTTATGATTCTCAAAATTATTTATCACTTTTTGATTGGTATATGATGTAAAGTTACGTTTATTGGACAGCACAGCAAAGGTAAGCCTGTCCTAATAATTTTTCTAGATATAAAAAAATATTTCCATTTTTATTAAATTTAAAAGTGGGCGAGCCGGCACAGTGGTAGCGTCTCTGACTCCATAATCAGAGCGTTGCTGTGCTGTCGATGTGGTGAGATCGAGTCAAGGTCACTGCTCGATTTGCTCGTCCACCCGCACGTACGCGGACAAATAATACCTACGTCTTATCTGGCATACCTGGGCCAGATAAGTAACAAGGGCACACAATATATACTACACACATAAACAACACTCTTCCCCCCCCCGCATGCCTTGCCACGGGCGTGAGTTAAAAGGTTGGCTAATATCTCTCTTGCTGGGGTGGGGCCTGAGTTCTATCACGGCCGGAGGGCGCAATAGGTGTATGATCTATGACTTTAAGTGGAGAAGAAGAAGAAGATTAAATTTAAAATACATTCTGTTAGAATATAATTGGGCCTATTAGGCCTTGGTCCCCTCCTTCCGCTACAAACAGAGGTTTCGGCCTTTCTTCTGGACGTCATCTTCAGTGTGAAAACAATTTGGTAACCGACACGGCCTTCCCCAGTTAACCACAGTACTGTGGCAAAAGTTTGCCGAATCGTCAGTTTTCACACTGAATATGCCTGTAGAGGAAACCCCTAAACATCTGTTTGTAATAATTTAATTACCTTGTATCCATCAGTGACTTCGTTCTGGCGTTTTTTTATATAGACGCGTTTCGTGACATGTGTCACATCATCAGTAATCCTCGTCAAATGTTAAAATTCACATAAAACACATAAAAACACATTTGCACATATTCACTAAATCACAATAACGACACACACATAACACGATGTAACTTCGGCTCCGTTGGACCGGTCCGACCGTGCGTGTAGTTGCCGAGCCACTAATTAAACTAAGTCGATCCTTATCACCAGTCATTACCGTCATGCGCGATTATATTTAGGGCTGTATCATATAGTGAGTGAGATTGAAACCTTAATTGTTCGTTTAATATACTGTTACTGTTGATATTCTTGTCTTTAAATGATTTATAAATCTCAAACTCCTCGAGGGCGTCCATTAACCTACCCTTACCGCATACATGGATTGCTTTGAAATTAGTATTGAAATCTGTGTAATTATGGTTATGCATCATTAGATGGCGCGCATAATTAGATTTGGTATTGTCTAAATCATTCCTTGGTAGATGTTCTTTGTATCTTTTCAAGAAAGACCTGCCAGAGTGACCCAGATAGAAACAATCACAATCATCACATGACATCCTGTAAACACCTGTTTTCTCTTCTAACGGGAATGGTTGTTTTATGCGTAACAAATTAGAAATATTATTATTTGTTTTAAACGCGACTTTTATATTAAATTTAGAAAACACATTGGATATAATGTTAGGTAAAAGGCTACCGTACACTGTCGTTATATACTTTTTATTATTATTTTTATTTTTGTTAACTTTATTATCATCGATGGTATTATGGTGGGATCTAGTTTACATAGGTGTCGCTTAAGAAGTCTATCTATCATCGAACTCTTGTACCCATTCGCTATTGCTATGTGCCTTATATCCAATTCATCCTGAAAGTCCTTTTGGTTAAGTGGAATCGTTACCAACCTATAAACAAAACTGTTGTAAGCCGCCATTTTCTGGCTATATGGGTGATGAGAATCGGCGTGTATTGTAATGTCTGTGGTGGTGGGTTTCCTATATATTTTATATTGAAGGTTATTAAGATACTTTGTAACAGTCAGGTCCAAAAAATTGAGTTTATTGTCAACCTCTGTTTCGAGGGTAAATTGTGTGTTCTTGCTAAGGCTGTTCAAATAATGTTTTAATTTCTCTATCTGTCGTAGCGTGCCATTAAAAACTATAAAGGTGTCGTCTACATATCGTGCATAGAATTTAATATTATTATAAAATTTGTTATTCTCTGAGAACATGTAAATATTTTCAAAATGATGCAATTATAAATCCGCCAGCAGTCCTGAAAGTGGCGAACCCATTGCGAGACCAAACTCTTGTAGGTAAAAATTATTATTAAAACTGAAGTAATTCTGCTTCAACAGGACATTCAACAATAAAATTAACTCATCTATTTGTTTCTGATTCAGCTTCTCACCTTCAATGAGAAGATCTTTTACAATTGAAATTGTGTCATGAACCGGCACGTTTGTGTATAAATTAACTATGTCAAATGAAGCGATTTTGTACGTAGGTAAGAGTTCGATATCCTGGACCCTTTTAATAAAGTCAATATTATTTTTTATGCTGTGATTATTTTTTAAAAGAATACTATTTTTAATAATATGATATAATTTCTTTGCCGTCTTATAGCCAGGTGCAGATGTGTAATTTATGAGGGGTCTGACAGGAATATTTGCCTTATGTATCTTCGGTAGTCCCGTGAGCTGCGGGGCGCGTGCATTTATTGGTTTTATATAACGGCGAACATTATCATCAAACAAACTACCGCAACGATTAATAATGCCATTTAGCTGTTTGACGTATTCATTTGTAGGGTCACTGTTCAATGTCCGAATGTTATTGTTATCTATAAATTCAAGTACTTTGTTATTATAGACCTGTGTATCTAATATGACAATTGTGTTCCACTTATCGGCTTTAGTGATTACGGCATTATTAGAAGTAAGTTTGTCTTTAATTTGTCCTAATATTTTGGTTTCTGTGGCATGTTTACGGTATGTTGTCAGTGGTTTATTAAGCTTAATACGTTTATTGAGTTTGACATTCATTAACGCACGTAATTCGTTTTGTATTTGATGGTCGGATACAGTTTTAATGGCTGCTTCCATATTGACAATCTCATTGATAAAGCGGTTATTATTACGTAAGTTGGGTGGAATGTTATATTTTAAATATTTTAAACCCTTGTTGAGTACGTCCAATTCTTCCTTATCAAAGACGATCGAAGTTTGATTAGATATGCGTGTGTAAAACTTACGTTTGTGCTCAATATTGATCTTACTATGTCCTTTGTTCGCTAAGTTTAAAAACTTCTTATTCTGGGTTATATATGTACTGTAAGTTATATCTGATGTATATTTATTCACATAATCTAAAATATTCTCGATTATAGCATGATGGACGCTATCGAGCAATTGTAAGTGTAATTTGTACAACCGGTTATTCAGCATTAATTTCTTCCTATACAAGTATTTAATTTCCGATTTTACCCGGAAAAGTTCTGCATGTTCTTTAGTTTTTCTTGCAGTTGGTGAGGTATTATTAATGTATATCCTGGCGTACTTCGGACTTTAAATACTGTAATTAAATCATACAATATTACTGTATACAAATTTGAAAGAACAACTTAATTTTATTCAAGGTAAAATCTATTTTTCAAACGATATTTTTAAATACAGTAGTACGCATATAAGTCATTAGAGTAAGTGTACATTAAAAGATTAACAAAGAATAAAAATAAATGAAAATGAAAAATAGAAAAGAAACCTCATTAATTTTACATTAGTTCAAGTTTTTGAAAAATTAGAAATCTCCTTTTGTTTGAGGCTTGATGAGCGCTTACGCGCTCCACGATCTCGAAGTCGTTTCACTAGCAGTTATTCCTCAGGGGAAGTGTCATCTTGCTGCTCCATGTATTCCATTACATCTTCATAAAGAAAATTACCGCGTCATCATTTTCTGTTAATCGCGATTCAGTTAATCGGTACACTAGTGTACCATAAATACTACGAGAAGTAACAAACTTGCTTTGCAAACGATACCAAAATTTAGCTAATTTGAGAGGTGATGCGGCTGCTACCGTAAGATGTCTCTACAAACCTGATGCTTCTGTTGAGGTTGCCTGCCTTAGTCTTCTGTACAACTCGTACACTGCCGCCGTAAGATGTCTCTACAAAGCTGATGCTTCTGTTGAGGTTGCCTGCCTTAGTCTTCTGTACAACTCCTACACTGCCGCCGAGGTTGCCTGCCTTAGTCTTCTGTACAACTCCTACACTGCCGCCGAGGTTGCCTGCCTTAGTCTTCTGTACAACTCGTACACTGCCGCCGTAAGATGTCTCTACAAAGCTGATGCTTCTGTTGAGGTTGCCTGCCTTAGTCTTCTGTACAACTCCTACACTGCCGCCGAGGTTGCCTGCCTTAGTCTTCTGTACAACTCGTACACTGCCGCCGTAAGATGTCTCTACAAACCTGATGCTTCTGTTGAGGTTGCCTGCCTTAGTCTTCTGTACAACTCCTACACTGCCGCCGTATCCATCGTTCTGAAAATTCTCTTTTCCGGCGTTATGGTCACTGATCGCGGTTATTCAGGGATTAAGTTGGGAATGATGTAATATGAATCAAGTTCATGATATACTGCGAAAACGATTAGACAGTACTCATTGCGCTCGAAACAGTATATAAACACGACGAGTGTTGACAGCTTAGTATGGAAGATGGGAGGACTGAAGACAGAACAACCTGTAAGTCTACACCCTAAGGTGAAGATTTGCAAGCACAAAAATGCCAGATACTATACAGTGACCAATAAATTCAAACCTAAGCAGTAAGATTGAGCTGAGATGCGGCTCGTCCTATTTTCTTCCTCACCGTTTGTCTGCAGAAGGTCAAGAGCTGAAGAGACACGCTGCAGCTGCAATGCTATCTTACGGACAAGTTAAAAACTCTAGATTTCTATTACCAAACGTCTAGACAGGCAATGCTTGTTCTCGTTGAAAGATCAGGACAGACACTGCAGTTTTTTTTTTTTTTTTTAGCCTCGTTCATTTAATAAACGTTTAGTCTCCTATTACTACAACACAGTTCACTTCTAATGTAAGGAAATGCGTGAATAATGACAATAAATTTTGTGAAAACGTTGAAAATGTTTTAAAACTAAGTATGGTATATTGTGTCTACAATTCTGTTCTCAATCACAAATCAAACTATATCACTACAAGTTATACAAACGCATTGTTTTGAACCGCTTTATGAGGTTTACACTTATGTAAAGCATACACTGGAGAGAGTTTGTTTTGGGACAGAACCGTTCTGACGCATCGTGTTGCAAAGCGTCGCTTCGTTGGAGAGAGGCTTGAGACATTCGCTCACGACAAAACAATTTCTCGTCAGCTGTTTTTGACCTGTAAGCTGTGGAGTTCGCGGGTTCGTGATAGTCTTTATTTTGCATCTATTTCAGTTTCAACCACACCTACACTTGATTCATTATAAAATGAATCAAGTGTAGGTGTGGTTGAAACTGAGTATAAGTGGCTGAGTGTGAGTATAATACTCAGTAGCAATTAACAATAATAATACTGAGTACACAACAATATGCTAGAATCAGAAAGAAAGAATATTGCACCCACGTTCTACGTAAGATTAAGTAAGGGTAATATAAACTCCCCACCTTGAGTGGTCAGAATCCAGCGCATGCGCAGTTCAAAACGTCCCAACCTGTTTCATTGCGTCACATAAATTGAAGCAAGCTTTGTCTTTGGTAACGAGGGGCCTCGCGACGCCCCTACGCAATGTCGCAGGCAGTGTGTGACGCTTTATGGATCGTAATGCCATTAGAGTCATTTGCAACCCTTTGCGACACGATGCATCAAAACGGTTCTGTTGCGAAACAAAATTTCGCTCCAGTGTGCGACCGGCAAAGGTGCAGAACTCGTAAAGTAACAAAACAAAATTTTTTTTGTCACGCTATACTGTATTATGTCGACGAACAGGTACACGTATGTAGTGATTTTCATAGTTCATTAAAACATATTGTTACGTAATGCGGAAAACGTGTACGGCATTACAGAACTTTCTACGTGTTTCTCGGCTGTTCCAGTGGAATGTTACGTGCGTACGTGATTCTCAACATGCGTTAGCGAGACTGTTCCAGACTCCGCCGGGCGCGCGAACTGTGCCAAGGCTGCAATCAATTACGCTCTAGTTTTTTCTTTATTGTGACGCGTATGATGGAATATTCTGGAACACTTGTGCTACCTATTTAAACAACGACAGCTGCGCTTAGCAGTCAGTTTAAGTGGCGATTTATTCCAGTGCGGTTCGAAGTATTGTGGCCAACTGTTACGTGTTTTATTATTGTGCGAGACTTGTTGACATTATTATTGCGTGTAAACAATGTGTATTTGAATTGTTATAAGCAACTACTTTGTTGATTATAAACTGTTTAATTGTGATAATAATTAAAGCTGGTGATTAGCGACTTAACTGGTGGCTTGTATTTTGTTTCCCTCTGTACCATTCGATGGTCATACGACCATCGAAACAATATGGTAAATTTAACGTTGACAGGGCAGTGACTACCAATTTACACAGCACGTGAATAATGTACAACGGTCACAACAATCTATCTAGAGTTATCAGTACGTAGGTGGCAAAACTCTATTGTAGTAACTCTACTATTAAAGTCGCGATAGAGTGCAGTAAAATTTTAATGGATTGCACGGTACAAATTTTTAGGCGTAAAGACTTGAAAGTTATGAACGTTGAACGCGACGAGACGAATGGACGCGATAAACAAATGTGACGCGAAATGTGTACGCTAATGGTTTGAGAGTAATGCTGGCGCGTCGGTACCGCGGACTGTAAAAAAAACATTGTTCGTCATTTGAAAAAAAAGAAAACAAACAATCGATCTTTAGGTTTTACAAAATGCGACGTGATCTTGTTCGCAAACGTATAAACAATAATGCTATAACGCGCTAGTCGGATACAAAAAAGACAAGAACTGATTATATCAAAACAAACTTTTGGTTTGTAAATTGTTTTGCCGAATGTGTTTAATGTTTCAGCGCATAGCAAACTCAATGTTTGTCGTCGTAGTCCTCTTTAAGGCCGGCCGTTTACTGGAGCGGTATTTTTGTTTTGCGACAGGACCGTTTTGACCCTTCGTGTTGTAAAGAAAGAATCGTTTTGGTGGAGAGAGGCTTGAGACATTGTCTCATGACAAAACAATTTCTAGTCACCTGTTTTTGAGCTGTATAAGTATCGTAGGTTCGTGACAGACATTAAAGTAGAAGGTACGGACTAAGTAAGTGTAATATAGACTCGCTACTTTGTTTGGTTAGCACCCAGCGCATGCGCAGTTCAAAAAGTCGCAAGCAGTTTTTTGCGAGATATAAATTAAAGGTGATTCGTCTTTCGTCGCGAGGGATGTCGTGACGCTTCTAGACAATGTCGCAGCCCGTGTAGCGTTTTATAGGTCCTAATGGCAGTAGAGTCATCTGCGACGCTTTGCGACACAATATGCCAAAACGGTTCTGTCGCGAAACAAAATGTCGTTCCAGCGGTGCATCCGCCCTTACGCTAGTCACTGGACTTATTGCATTTCACCAATGTTTCGATTAACGTTCCACACTACAACATCTACAACACCCCTCTGGCTTGTAATAACACAGTATTCTGGGTAAGCGGTATTTCTTCCAATTTGCCATATGTATCTCAGCATTTGTTTACTATTTTCGTCGCTTAAGATTCAGCTGCAAGCTTGTACACTACGTTTCTTTTTGTATATTCATTAGTGTTTCTGATAAATTTCGTTTCAGATGTCGGGAGTCATTGTTCCTTTAGGCCTACATTTGTGGGTATCCATTTTTAACTCTCGTACAGAGCTACAGGAAGAGACAAATTAGGCAAGTCGACAAAGTGATTTAATATACTTCGTAGGCTAACACGGCCGGAGCCATGTTGGGTGAAATTAATTCCCCGGCTGTTTGGCCATGGTCCATTGTTTTCAACAAAAACAGACTTTTCGGCAGTACCATCGTGTTTTCTACAGCAAAAATATTCTTCGTACAGAAAACATCGCTTTGTGTTTTATGAAGTAAGTATAGAATTGAGAAACAAACAAAGAGAAATAATGTCATTAAGTACTCTGTAGCAAGATGTGTTACGAGGCTAATATACGTTCTTCTTTCTGATTGGCTGGTGGTTGATTTATGACTGTAGCGTGGTACTTAAACAATTTATGAGTATAAGTGGTGTTCACGGGACTTCTTCAGCCTCACAACCACAGTACCGAGGTCACTAACTTCTACCACTCTAAGTTAGTGAAGCTCGAATTTACACTGATGATAGCAGTCGATGGCACTGCCGAAACGTCTGTTTTTGTTGAAAAATGGACCACGACCAAACAGCCCGGGAATGCTTTAATTTTAAATTCATGTTGAATCTGGTATCCAAGTCAATTAATCGAATTAATAAATTAATTTACCTCTCAATAAACCGCCTTGGGACTTCTTCTATAACGCGTTTCGGAGACTATGCTCCATCTTCAGATAGTAAAATCAAATGAAACTATGTCACTCTTACGAGATCGTTAATTAATAAAATGTCAATGTGCATAATTAAGAACTGTACGCGATGTTGGGTGTACAGTTCAATCTGCTACTGAACAGTTGTTAGACTTTATCGTAGCCTTAGCGAGCAGGCTCAAGGCGGTATCGTACAAGCGGATGGATCCAAAGTTCAGTTGATTATTTAATACGAAATCGCGACTGCTTAGGTTTCCGTATGCACCATAGATTTCGTGATTTCGTATTAAATGATCAAATGAACTTTGGATACAACCGCTTGTACGATAACTCCTCGAACGTGCTCGCTAAGACTACGATAAAGTATAACAACTGTTCAGTAGCAGATTGAACTGTACACCCAAGATCGCGTACAGTTCTTACTTATGCACATTGACATTTTATTAATTAACGATCTCGTAAGAGTGACATAGTTTCATTTGATTTTACTATCTGAAGATGGAGCATAGTCTCCGAAACGCGTTATATAAGAAGTCCCAAGGCGGATTATTGAAAGGTAAATTAATTTATTACTTTATTCGTGTATATAAAACAATCATTGTTAAACATGTGTTAAAAGAGAGTCTGAGCACAAATGTGGACTGATCTCTCTTGAAAACACATTTACCCGGTCCCCCGGTGTTACAAATGATTTGTAACAGTTATTGTGAGACTTTATGTGTGTTTGTGTGTGTGTGTGTGTGAGAGAGAGAGAGAGAGCGTGTGAATTTGTTTGTAATACAAACGTTTCCCATAACTGTTAATCTAACATTGGTTTCTGCAGCAAAAGTAATCCTCTTACACTAAGTATCGCTTTATGTTGTATGAAGTAAATAGAGAGATAGAATTGGAAAACAAACAAAGAGAGATAATGTCATCAGGCACCTGGTCGCCCACACGTAGGTTCTAAAAATAGGTCGGGAACGTCAGTTCTAAAAATATTGTTACGACGACGGGCTCCTTGGTCGTCGTATGGTACAGTGGAAAACAAAAACAAGATACCAATGAAGTCACTAAAATCAGCTTTAATTATCACAATTAATAATTTGTAATCAACAAGATCATAAACGTTCAATAATTCAAATAAAATTTGGACACACGCGGTAATAATATCAACTAATAGAGTCCCGCACAATGTTCACTTTTCACTAATACCCACTTGAAACGCACTGAGTAATCGCCCGAAATAAACTGAAACTGACCGTCGCTGAATGCCTATATTTACACCCCGCTGATATGCCAGAATAATCTGTCACTTTCGATGACGTGTTAAAAGAAACAGGCACTCTCGAATCCACTAGGAATAGTTGTAAACTTACTTACTTTTCACAAACCAGTTTACAAACAAACCCACCTTTATATTACTCACTCCGCGTGATATTCTTCACACTTAACTTAGGTTTCATTAGCATGTTACAGGATCGCCAACATATTTTCACTCCGTTTCACATAGATCGTATTATTGCACAGTATTAAAATGATCCTACCCATTTTGTACCGTCACATAGTGTCCTTGAACAGAGCGCGCTGACCGGTACGGTCTGGAATAGACTCGATTGCCGACGCATGACAAGTATTACGTAATTGTCATTCATTTCAAAGAAGCAGCAATATGTACACACGCACACATTACAGCTGGGCTCTGCTGTGATAGCCGAGATACTTGTAGAACGTTCCGCGTATTACGTAACAACATTTAGAGGTTCGCCGCTCTGGTAATGTTGTTGTTTGATGTGCGACATTGGCCATAAAAACACTATCAAAATTTGTCGTGACTTGTTGCCGTGCCGTTAGATTCTGTTTCATGCCGAACGAGACCTTTCGATGACAGTACAATTATCACATCAAGTCCGGAGAGACGATGGTGATGATAATCGTGGCGACACCGAAACGCCTTGTTCACCACAAAGCAGCGGTTAGCGGTTTACCAACTAGGTAAGACAAATTTGCAGTCATGAAGATTGGTAACACGAAATACCTGGCTAGGAGCATTAATAGTCACGCGCTCCAGTATTTTGTAAATTAATTACTTCAGTTGTTGCGCCGACAGACTTCTAGCATCGATTTTGTTACTGGGATGTTTCATAACACTGATGTCAGTAAGACGAGAATGCTAGGTCTGTGGAGACGTTTTTTCAAAAAGTCGTGGCGGCTAATAAAAGGTTTGAACGGTGTCTGTTGATTTGCGTGGAAGGAATCGAATTGGTTCTGGACTTTTGTAGAAAAGTTAGCATTTATTGCCGACGTCTGCTCCTTCTGTTCTGGAATAATTTTCAGGTTTGTTGATATTCTTGTTTGTCATCATGTGGTCAAGTGTAAGGCTCGTCATGGTCATAATAGCGTCCGTAAGGCTTTAACGGCCTGTTCCTGTTCCACAGGCGACCTTTTCTTAGGTCTACCAACTTTTCTTCTGGTTCTAGGGTTGTAATCATTCTACTTTCTTCCATTCTACTGATGTGTTGAATCCATTTTATTCTTTAATCCTTTCGTTAACTGCAAAAATATCTAAATCACTTCTTATCTCTTCATTTCTTATATGATCTCGTTTATACACCCTTTAACTGATCGTCACAAATATCATTTCTGCTGATTGTATCTTCTGTTCATCATTGTTCTTCATGACCCAAGTTTCAGAACCATACAGTAGTGTAGGTATTGGCATTGTTTTATAAAATTTTATTTGAGTTCCTTTCCTACATTTATTTCTCAACATTCTCAAAATCGTTCCACACATTCTTGTGAAATTTGTCACTTTATTTTCTATACCTCTATCTGAACATAAGTAAATTCTTGTTTGTATGTCCACAAATCCTTGTCATAGGCTACGAAATAAATAGTATTACATCTTTGAGTCGTACATGATGTATTTACACGCCGCGGTCCGCGAGACTTGTTCTACAAGTTTACTGTTCGTCTACACAGTAGAATTACGTTCTAGGTCACACGAGAAGCTGATGCCCCTTCAATACGTTTGCTCGACTACTTTACAAGCACTAGTGCCTGCTAGCTCGCTACACTGCAAGGCGGCAGAAGTATAAATATAAACGACCCCGAGTATTGCTCGATGACCCCTCCCATAACCCGATTACAGAACTTCTAGCCCATCCCCCGATCTTGAGGATTTTTCACTCTCCTCCTCTTTACTATTTTATCTTGTTCGTGCTGGTGTTCGGCGAAAGTCTTGGGGGGGGGGCTGCGCTTCCCTTAGGTGTTCTTAGTACCACCTATGGTGGGCGCTACCTCCTCCTACGCGCTCTCCCGTGCCCCGAAATTGCCACTTGACAGCCCTCGGCGACTTTTCCTGAGCGGTTAGAGGCGCCCTGCCCATTGTGGGCAGGGAATTCCTACCTCTCAAACGAAAGGTCACCGAGGTCTACCCCATTCTGCCGTTGTGGGTCTCTTCGAGTTCCGAGGGTCCAAGAAAAATAACATCATCCTGTCCCTCCAAAATAAAGTCAACGGAGGTTCCATTCCTTGAATAGCGCGAGATTGCTAGTCATGGTAAGAAGCAGGCATCGGGTTCGCCCGGACACTGCGACCACTGGAGCACGTCGAACTGCTGCTCTCCACACTTGGTCTTGGACTTGGACCAGCAATTTTGCAGTGCGGTTTGCGGAATTATGGCTGGCGATTTATTCAGTGAAGATCAAATAATTGTTACGGATTAGTGGAAACTGGTTATTGTGTTAATTAGTGCAAAACCATAATAAGGTGACTTTAAATTTAGTGGATAAATTTAACTTGAATTATTTTTTAAGCAATATTTGTTGATTTATAACTGTTGTTTGTGTCTAATTCAAGTTTGTAATTAGTGATTTCATTGGTGTCATTTACTCTATATCCACTGAACTACAACCATCATTGGTGTGATTGTGGTAACAATATTTTGGCTGATGAGTTTGTTTATAGTCTTGCTTTTTGGTTTTTGGTTAATTATATATATATATATATAATTAACCAAAAAGCAAGACTATAAACAAACTATATATATATATCCTTTCTTAGCAAGCAATGACTGCCGTTTCATTGCTCACAGTTGGAATCACAATGAAGAACAACTGATGTACTACAGGTAAGTGTAATGAGGAGACGATTTCGTAACATTTTCTTTTACTTGGAATTTCAGTCCAGAACACTGCTTGAATGACTACTCGCAAAAAATTTGCAATAAGTTTTAAATAACCCTTTTTATCACTATATTAATTGATGATGCGTTGGGCACTTGGTGAAACATATTAATACAAAGATTTGAAAAATATATAAATACTTGGTATGTTTCACAGTTTTTATTTAACTCTGACAGCTGTTTCAGCTTCTCAAGTTATTGTCATAGAGATCAGCGAACAAATAACGAAGGATGTTACGGTGGTGAACAAATGTTTAGGGCTTGTGTATCCGGACATGTGTGGGGTGTGTAGACGGTGGGGGAGGGGTTGGAGAAGCTAAGGAAAGGTCAAGTGTCCATAAAAACTAAATATAATCTGAATGCAAAATACAAAAGTTGTTATTATAATAAATGCAAACTTTATAATAAAAGTTTATATTAAATTATTAACAGCGACCAACAAATTTAAACTTACTTCAGCGTAGTTGAGCTTTTCGGTTCTGTCTAGCGGACTTGGAGGAGTAAGTAGCAGATCTCTTTTATAGTTCTATAGTTCTTCTTAAGTTGTGATTAACTTTGGTTGTTTATTATTTTATTTACTGATGGTTCACGTTTGTTAGTAAACGAATCTTGAGCAGGCTTTTTAAAAATAAATATTTTTTAAATCTCATTTGGCATTAGATGAGATGATAAATTCTCTCTCTACCTTCTCTCCCTCTCTCACCACCTTCATCTTCCTCATTTACTCATCCTCTTTTCGTGAGTGTTATTGATATTACTCAAGTGTTAAAGGTAATTTTTTGTTTAATTTAATGTAGTCCATACTAGAGGGAAAAGTACTTGGAAAGAGAGGAGTTGGGCGACCGAGAATATCATGGCTGAGAAATTTAAGGACCTGGTTTGGCACAAATACAACTGACTTATTCCGTGCAGCAGTCCAGAAAGTTAAAATAGTCTGTATGATATTTAACATCCGCAGCGGATATTAACTACCAGGAGAAGAAGATATAGTCTTTTTTAGCAAGAATATCTGCGGTTCCATTGCCCACAGTTGGAATCAAAATGATGATCAACTGATGTACTACAGGTAAGAAATGAGGAGACGATTTCGTAACATTTTCCGTTACTTGGGACCAAACACTGCTTGAATGGCTGCTTGCAAAAAATGTGCAATAAGTTTTACATAACCCTTCTTATAATATTGGAAATTAATTTCATCATCAGCATTGTCAGCAAGCAAAGGAACACGCCTAAAATTCTACAAGGTGATGGCTCTTTCCACACTTCTTTATGGGTCTGAGAATTGTAATTTAACGAAAGGCCAGGCCAGTCGCACCCATGCGTCTGAAATAAGATTTCTCAGGCACGTGGCAGAGTATACTCTCCACGATCATAGAAGAAACACAGATATACGGCAGGAACTGAATATTAGGAGTATAATTGACAGGATCGCCCAGTATCGGCTGAATTGTTAGGAACATCTTTGCCGAATGTATGTCTGCCGCATCCCTAAACAACTATGGAACTATAAGCCAAGGGACGGAGAGGTATAGGACGTCCGAGGAAGCGCTGGAGTGACCAGCTGTAATATTTGCGTATTTGAGACCGGAACAGACCATCCTTGGATTAAATCTTGATGATGGTGATGATGATGGTGATGAATTTCATCATGAAAATTTCCTTTTTTTGAGGAATATGAAGCTCTACGGGAAGTAGTGTGTAATTATCGAGTAGCCAGTCTCGTCACATAATACATACCGTACTAATAACACAGATCCACTGGGTAAAATGTGTCAATAACTTCACTATTATTATTATTACTATTAACAAAGGTAAGGAGAGGAGGGAGCACACCTCATTAGCGGAATACTTCACATGTCAAGTACGCTGTCTGGTCTGGTTCACTGTACAGTACTTCCTCACTCACTAGTTTCTGTTTTATATCGCTATTCCTTCAACTTGGAAATCAATAAACGCCAGACACTGATAATTATAAAACGAACTTCCCTCCTTTATAAAACCATATAGATCGGTTTTACTTACTTACGTCAGACATGCTTTCTTTTTCTTATCTTCCGTTCTTTTCATCTTTTATTATTGTCCACCGTTTCCTACTGTGACTTTTCTGTCTTCCACTTTTTTTCATTACTTTACTGTATTCTTATTCTTTTTCTTGCATTCTATTTTCCTTTGTCGTCTTTATTTCTTTCTTCTCTTTATCTTTTATTTCTTTGTATTCATTTATTTTTACCTTTTTAATCTCAGTCTTTTTAGATGTTTATTTTCCTCCTCTTCTTCTTCTATTTATTACAATACTATATTACTCTAGGATTATATTGATATATTTTCTTATGTCTTATTCGTATTTTTAACACTCTTCTTCTTCATCTTCATCATCTTTTTTTCTTCTTCTTCTTCTTCTTCTTCTTCTTCTTCTTCTTCTTTCTCCTCCTCTTTTTCTTCGTCTTTATCTTCTTCTGATCAAGATACTTTCCGTATATGTTTAGTTTCTTTTATTTTCTTTTTTTATTTTTGTTACATATTCTACTTCTATCCTTCTTTTCTCATTCTTTCTTACTATAAGGTTTTACATTTATTCTGAATACATATGTTGCATTTAAATTATTAGTGCCATATTTTGTTGGGACGGAGTATTTTTGCTATTTTTTCACTGGACGTAAAATACAACGTTGGAAACACATGTGTATATGAAAACATTTTGTTTGGCATAGAAACAGTGCTTTGTATCTGAGGAGTATGTTATAAATAGCATACTTTATGCGGATGATACCGTCATATTCGCAGATACTTTATAGGGGCTGCAACAACTAATGAATAGAGTGACAGAAAGGAGCCGTAGATATGGTCTAGACATCAATGTTAATAAAAAGAAGCTAATGAGTGTATTTAAGAACAAGTTCACAAACTGTACCCTTAATATAAACAAAAGGCCAGTTGAACGTGTAAGCAAATTTACATATCTTGGCACTATAGTCAACGAACAACGGGACCACTCTCAAGAAATAAAGAGCAGAACTGAAAACCAAGAGCAGTGTACACTAAAATGGGCAGTTTATTCAAAAGTCACGATTTAACAATAAACAGAAAGATGAGACTTTTACGTTGCTACGTATTCTCGGTCTTCTTCTTCGGTGTAGAAACTTGGACTGAAGCCACAACTAGAAAATTTGAATCTTTCGAAATGTGGCTTTACCGTAGAATACTTACTGAGCATTTCATGGACAGCACATATAACTAAAGTTGAAGTTCTTAAAAAGATGAAGAAAGAAAGGAAAGTTATTGACACAGTGAAAGTAAGAAGCTTCAGTACCTGGGACATCTCATGAGAAATGAACAGAGATTTTACTTATTGCAGTCCGTCCTACAGGGAAAAGTACTTGGAAAGAGAAGAGTTGGGCGACCGAGAATATCATGGCCGAGAAATTTTAGGACCTGGTTTGGCATGAATGCAACTGACTTATTCCGTGCAGCAGTGCATAAAGTAAAATAGTCTGTACGATATCCAACATCCGAAACGGATAGGAACTATCAGAAGAAGATCTGAGGAGCGTCAACACTAGTGAAGCACACTAACTGAGTCCGGTGCTTATGTGACGCTTATCCACTTTCAAGGATTCCCCATAACCTCTCCTGTATAGTTTGTTGAGTGGTCCTGCTGTTTTCCTATATTGGACCTCTGGTTCCCTACGTATTAGAGGTGTGGCCACTCACAATCGTAAAACAAAGCTTGCTTGGGAGCAATAACGTTTTGCATAAAATATTATTACGACATTATAGAACTTTCTACTTTTTTTTCGGCTATTCCAGTGTAAGCCGGCTGTAATGTGAGATTATTCTGAAACACCTTTTGCTATCTATTTAAACAACTACAACTACGCTTAGCAGTCAGTTTAAGTGGTGAATTATTCCAGTGCGGTTCAAAGTATTGTGGCGAAGTGTTATGTGTTTTATAATTGTGCGGGGCTCTATTAGTTGACATTTTTATTGCGCGTGAACAATTTTTATTTGATTTGTTGTAAGAGACTATTTTATTGATTTCAGCTGGTTAATTGTGATAATTAAAGCTGGTTGTTAGTGACTTAATTGATGTCTTGTGTTTTGTTTTCCACTGTACCATACGACGATCAGACGATCAGTGAGACCGTCGTAACAATATTTAGAGCTGTTAATGAAGTTGGAGTGTGAGGGTGAGAGGAAATGTAATGAAGTTGGAGTGTGAGGGTAAGAGGAAATGTAATGAAGTTGGAGTGTGAGGGCAAGAGGAAATGTAATGAAGTTGGAGTGTGAGGGCAAGAGGAAATGTAATGAAGTTGGAGTGTGAGGGTAAGAGGAAATGTAATGAAGTTGGAGTGTGAGGGCAAGAGGAAATGTAATGAAGTTGGAGTGTGAGGGTAAGAGGAAATGTAATGAAGTTGGAGTGTGAGGGCAAGAGGAAATGTAATGAAGTTGGAGTGTGAGGGCAAGTGGAAATGTAATGAAGTTGGAGTGTGAGGGCAAGAGGAAATGTAATGAAGTTGGAGTGTGAGGGTAACAGGAAATGCAGCTTTGTCAAAAAGTCTTGAGTACTTCTATTTTATAATTAACAATCCTCATATTGGTTTGTGGAGTTTGTCTCCACATCGATCTTGTATGTGCTTTGAGTTCCATCTCCTCATGTACCTCTATATCCTCTTTTTTCTTTAGTGTAACCTTCTATTATTGTTTATATCACGTCCTTGTGACGTAAAATATGGTTAATAAGATCAACCCTTTGCTTAACCAATATACTTTCTCCCAAAATTCCTTGCGGCATTCGCCTCTGCCTGCATCCATCTTCAAATGTAGAAGGCAGCCAGCAATCACTTCAATACTTCAATCTTCTCCGCAGCCATCACTTCAATATAAATGCCGACATTTTTTTTTACAAGTATCAAAAACGGCATTTAAAAATTCACAGTGTTTGAAAATATTTCGTAAATGGTTTTTCGTACATAATAGATTGCTCGCTGAAGAATATATTTCTCATCAATTTAGTTCTAATCAAAAACTAATGAGTTTGTTTTTAATATTACAAGATAAATAGAAATTAATAAAGTTGTTCGTCGGTGCGCGGAAATACAGTAGTAACTTGTAATGAGAGACATGCAGAATAACGTAGTTAATGCTGAGGAGAACCGCCAGTCCCGTTGAGACTTCCTTCGCTGCACAAAAGGAGAATACTGCTACTGTTGCTGCTACTATTTCCAGTGAAAAAGCTCTCTTACGAATAACACAAATTGGCTGGAATACGTTTGCACAACGAATGAAGGCGCACATCAATTTGTAGAGCTGTGTTCTTGTAATGTCTCAACGCCCAGGGGCGCGCGTGAACACACCATATATTCACATGTTCTTACTGTGCACCTAATCCGACAAGCACAAACTGTGACAGTGTATGTGTGTGTGTGCGTGTGTGTAAGTGTGAGCACTTACGTCTAAGATAAAAACTGAATTTTGGCGTTATTTTGAAAAATGTATATGTTACCGTGAAAACTCAAAAGGAAATTTTTCAGAGGGCAGCGACTTTTTTATTTTAATTGTAACCAACATTGTTAATTCGTTTCTTTATTTCTACCAGTTTGCTGCTCTATTTGAATGTCGGCAAGGAGAGCCATACATGACTTCCCTGTTCTAAGATTTATATTTAAAATGATTTCAAAATAAAATATTCCCATAGAAACTACTTCTTTCTTCAACCTTAACTACAGTACTGTGGTCACTAACGTATACCGCCTCCCGTTAGCGCACTTAATTTTCACTGACGATGGCAGTCGATGGCACTGCAGAAACGTCTGGTTTTGTTGAAACATTGGACCACGGCCAAACAGCCCGGGAAGGAGTGTTAACAACAAACTACTTCTCTGTTGCCGATAACGTAGTACACATATAAAAAATTATCCCCTCTCCATTCAACTATCATTTCCATTTATAGAAAATTACCCCCTCCCCATAACTACCCTTTTTATTTATAGATATTTCATCTACCTTTCTACAGCGGATTATTACGATCTTCTTTTCAGGATACTTTAAGTTCAACAAAATTAAGTACTTTACTCTTGTTAAAACATAAAACATTGCAGGTAAACTACCGCTTCCCCTTAACCGATCTTCACCAAAACCAATAGGCCCTGAATCCTCTACAACTGAGGCACATATGCAACGAATTATTTGATTCTGTTTGAATTTGTGCCAGTTATCGTTTGCCATAAAAGAAATTCTACACACAGACACTTTGCAGAAAATGACTTTTCTTCATGTTTAGAGGGCAGTACAATCAGAATCAGCCCTTACCTCGAAAACGATTTTTTTTGCCATCACCATACTTCCATTTCCGTATGGAACATGGATGTAAAAATCATTTTAAAATGATTGTGCGAAGAATAAGATGCAAGGACTGTCACGTTTTACGACTCAGAAATACTATACGTGAGAAATGGTTGTTAATACAGACACATGACATAACTACATTTGACATGGCATAACCACATGTGGACATGGCCTAACCAATTTGACATGGCATCAAATTTGACATAGCGTAACTACATTTGACATGACATAACCACATTTGACATAGCATAACCACATTTGGAAAATGAGGAAACAACTGAACACCAAGTTTAGCAAGCATTATTGAGCAGAAAATCATTACTGTTAATGCGACACAAGCTGTTGGTGTACAACACTGTCTTCAAGCCTGTGTGGACATACGGCTTACAGCTTTGGGGAACTGTATCTAAATCCAAATATCCAATGGAAAGGTTTCAGACCAAGGTGTTGCGTGCCATAACCAATGACATCTATATAAATGTCATGCGTGGTTCAAAGACAGCTATAGTCACCTAGACCTACCCTCAGTTAGTGAAACCATTGCAATGTTCAGCCAAAGATATGTGAAACCACTTGAAGATTACACACATTCTCCAGCCATAAATCTACTAGACTATACCACGCAGACAAGACGATTAAACTTAACATTTCCGTCTGGACTTACTTAGACTTTAACACTCTAAATACATTGTAAATAATATGTTACTTTTAATTACTCATACAGAGAACTAGTCAATGGGCTAATTCTCTTGATACCATGTATCCTGTCAACAATTATGCATTACAGATAGCATAAGTAAACGTAAAAATAATAACCATTTAGAGACAGTGGTTTGTGCAGTAGTAACACGTGGAATTACTACACAAAACACATAGTTTAAGATGCGACTAGTTGTAAAGTCTGCAGCGGTTTCACGCACATTATCGTTTATCAGTAGGCCTATACACAAAGATCTCATTCCTGATGACGTCACGTAAGGCGAAATACTTGTATGAGACAGTTTTAAAAAATCGGTATGGAGAACCATACATGACTTCCATGTTGTAAGATTTATGTTTAAAATAATTTACTTGAATTCGGTTCGGTAATTTCTAAAAAAATATCGTCCACCCTCAAACTAATTTCACTATTTATAGATATTTTTGTAATTATGGGGTAGTCGTTTAATATAATGTTTTTTTCAGTCACTTTGTCCATAAAAATTAGGTAGGCTTACTTTATAAAAGAAAAGTAAATATTCTTTATAATATTACTTACATTATAAAGAAACCGAACTACGCATATAATCATCCCTCCTCCTAAGCGCTCCGAAGTCCCTGAGCAGCGGACCCTGAGCATCTTGCAGAGGGTTCATTCCCTAAAGACGAAAAGTCTGTCTATGAACCGTTCCTCTGTAAACACGTGCAGTTACACTGCCCAGCGATCCACAGGAAGCAAATCGATAACAAAAGCATGCAAATGTAAGAAAATGAACATGAGTGAGGCCAGAAATAACGCGAATTGTGTGTGTGTGTGTGTGTCTTGCCTGCCTTTTTATTGCGGTAATCAAAATAATAAAATGGAAACGTAAACAATAGATAATTTAGATACGCTTGCCTGCCACGAACGATATATTTTCTCTCATACACGATTTAAATTAAAATGAAAAAATATAAAATTTTGTTAAAGTGAAATGAAGTGTTTCCATAGAAACTACTTCTCTGTTGTCAATAACGTATTACATATATAAAACTTACAAAATTTACTTTCTCCATTATCAACTACCATTTTAATTTATAGGAAATTACCCCCTTCCCCTTCAACTACCCTTTTAATTTATAGATATTTCATCTACCTTTCAACAGTGGATTATTATGACCTTCTTTTAAGGATACTTTATTTATCAAAATTAAGCACTTTCCTATTGTTAAAACGTAAAACGTTGCCGGTAAACTGCCCCTTCCCCTTAATCGATCTTCATCAAAATCAACAGACCTCGAGTTCTCTACAATTCAGAACTGTATGGAAAGAATTAATTGATTCTGTTTGAATTTGCGGCAGTTATCGCTTAACATAGAAAAATTCTACACACAGACACTTTTCGAAAAATGACTTTTTTTCATGTTTTGAGGGTAGTACAATCAGAATCTGCCATTATCTCGAACACGATTTTTTTCGCCATGACCATACTTCCATTTCCTTATGGAACCTGGAAGTAAAACGTACAGAGCGTTAAATAGAATTTTCTTATTTTATGACATGAGTACTTGGGCTTGCTGGGGTGTAAGGTCGTGGTCCATAGTTGTTTGGTGCAAACGTTTCGGCCGTGCCGTCGACGGCCATCTTCAGTGCAGAAGGCTGCGACACACTGATCACGGTTCGCTGTCAGTAACCACTGAACTGTGGTCAAGGTCAGTAGGACACCCATGTTTATAAACTTTTGGTGTCCGCACAAGTTGTTGTCCGACACTACCAGCCAATCAGAAGAAAGTCAAATTCTTGTTGGTTCGCCACTACTCGCAGTCAATGAGAGGAACGCACACACCGCCGCCGCTTCATAGCAATAGATGCGTGTTTCTGAATCTGGACAGACTCCATATGCAGGCGAGAGACATACTCTCTCACCGACGACAGAAGCTTCGTCTCTTCAAAGAGTATGCGAATGTCGGCATTGGCGAGTGCGTGCTCCGTTATAGCAGACTTTTTCGGCTGCCTCAAACGACAGTAGTGGCCGTGTTCACCAACGCGGGCATGGACACTGCGTTTCGTAGTTCCGATGTACAACTGGCCGAATGAGCAAGGAACTCCATACACTCCGCACAACAAAACAACTATGGATCACGGCCTTAAAGCCCGGCAAGCAAAATACTCATATCACTGAAGCCGGCCGTGAAACCCTCAGATAGAATTTGTTATTTTATGTTTGTTATAATGTAAACTCAATGGCAAACCAGCGAGAGGTATCCTGCTTAGTATAAATCTTCCCCAACTATGCCGTTCGGATCCGGCGTTAAACTGTAGGTCCCATACACCTGTGACAGACTCAGTACCACACGCACCACGGGTATATGCGGGGAGGGTACAAAACCAGTCGAAAGACTGAAGGACAACGAATAATGTAAACTAGCTGAAATACCCGTTCTACGCCCGGGTGGCGAGCATTTTTATTGGCACATATTGATAAAGCCACGGCTGGCTATGAAGTTTAATTACTGGGCTTTGTAGACGACATTTTTGGTGTAAACTCTGTGGTCTTTCTTTAAGTTGCCTTGTTGGTCAGTTCCTAAGACATTTACCTTGACTTGCTGAAAGGACTTTGTTCTTGAAAATGCAACATAAAATTGTCCATGACTGAATACTGGAGATGGCAAATAAATACCAACTGAATCCAGTGTTTGTCCTTGGCTTTTCTTGATGGTCATAGCAAAAGCAAGTCTAAATGGAAACTGTTGTCGTCTTAATGTAAAGGGAAGGTCAGGGTCACTGGGTGCAAGAATAACTCTTGGAATAAATACTTAGTTTGAACAAATTCATTACTTATTCACTGGATCATCAGAAATATGTATAAACATAAATTCTACAATTAAAACATATACAGAAATATAGGACAATTACAAAATATATAGACGTATCTGTATACAAAATTACAAAACATCAATACAATTGCATAGTAAAAACATTAAAAACTATAGGAACGGATAAAGGTATACATTCGATGCCGGTAAATATCATTTGTTTATTTACTTGTTACTATGGTAATGAATTCTGGTCTCCTTTACCGATGACTGACACACTACCTACCGCGTTATATTATAGATATGCATCGTCAGTAGCGTGACGTCCATCTAACCGCTATTGCTGGTGGCAACAGTACAGAAAATGAAACAAATTAATGATACCACACAGTAAACACTTTACTTATTGAATAATTTGAAATGCAAATGATATTGGTAGGAAAACTTAAAAAAAAAAAATAGTGCAGTTTTTAAACTGCTGGACACTGGCAACGTCATTTTAATGTTGTGTTGCCTGCCCGGACATCGGCAACGTTTTACTGCGTATGGTCATTGACCTCGTAGTACTGTAGTTACTACTGAGATGACAAGCGGGGAGGAGACACGCTCGTCCGTCTAATGTGTTGCCGCTGCACAAACCGTCAAAACGCTCAGTTGCATCTTGTTCGTTTTTGGATTTCAGTTACTGCGTTCCAATTTCTATTTTGTTCTTTTAGTTGTGTGTTTCTCTGGTCTTCTTGATTATTTTTAGTTTGGTTAATTTATTTTGTATAAGTATAATGGAGTCGGATTCCGTTGAACCGGGACTCTCTTCTATTGCCAGCAAAAAATATAAAATACGCTAAAAAAATATTTTAGCTCTAAATAAAATACTGAAAGGGAATATTTGACGCTAGTAAAAATTCCAATTAACTTTTACGCTACGTTTTAGAGCTAACTCAACCGACAACAGCTGTTATGTTCCCACGCCACGCCACTACGCATTGTAGTACACAACTCATACAATTAGTACCATTGTAATATAGTCGTATATTTGGTCTGTTCACGGAAATCGGAAGATCCAGGAAAAATGGGTAGACCGAAAGCAGCCATGGACTAACAGAATTTAGGAGAGCTACGTTGGAACATTATTCAAGACTAAAAAAATAATAAGCTTTCAATAAATAGAAACTGAGTTTGCAGAGCGCAGGACGCTGTAATACGAAAAATATTAGACTGGTAGTAATAATATTAAATTTAAATTTGTGTGTTCATAATTAACAAAATTAACACTGTTCCACACCACTATAGAAAAACTATTCCGATTAGCAATTTCAAGCTTTGCAGCTGATCATCAGATTGGAAATAACAACGATATTTGTGATAGACAAATAGAAATAGAATTTGAAGACTAATCTTTATTCTTTATAAATAGACAATAATCTTTGAAATAGATTATTGGTATTTCCGATCTGACGATGAGCTGTGAAGCTGGAAAGCGCTAATCGAAATAATTTTTCTATAGTGGTGTGCAACAGTGCTAATTCTGTTTGTGATTATAACCACTAACACAAATTTCTTAATTAAATGTTCTTAATTAATTTAATTAATTTAGTAAGAAAATATTACAATATTTTTAAAAGTAAAATTTAGTCTTTATTAAATTAGTATAAAAATAACAAGCCGATTTTGCAAACAAATTATTTCTGTAACCGTGAAATATAATTAAAAAGTTTCAAAATTAACCACGTCGACGGGACGAACAACTAAAAGAAAAAAAAGACGGACATTTTTAACCGAAACCAACTTTATTATTATATAGACTTTAGACAAACTAACAGATTATGCAAAACCCGTCCGTTGATGAGACACAGGCTCAGACAAGGACACTGATTTAATCAAATTAGCACCGACAGCCGCGCTATAATTTCGTTATCTCTCTCAGTGTTAACAAAGTGCGCCTCATAATTCTGTAGTTGTACAACGCCAGCACTGATTTGTGGTGAACATAACTTGTCGATGTCTTTGAAAACAGACAAGCCAGCCGTGGAGAGCTCAGACCCAGTTGACTGTGTAACGAAGGGTGAATTTTTGACATTTTATTTAATCTATGTAAACTATTCACTTATCTGTTCACACAATTTTAGTTAAATCAGTCTCTCTCTCTCTCTCTCTCTCTCTCTCTCTCTCTCTCTCTCTCTCTCTCTCTCTCTCTCTACCTCTCTCTCTGTAGCTGTTGTTTTGGTCAGATGATAAACCACGAGAACTGTGTTTCAGTGTTCACTTCCTGTGTTCCAGATTAGTTTCCTTGTGTCTACGTGAGATGGAGGACTCACCAAAATTTCCTTACACCAGAATACCTTGACTACGAACTTCCTTCTCATTGGCTCTCCGTGATTCACGTGAACCAATCCAAACCCTGTGTATTGGGCGTGGTCCCATGGTAACCAATTTCTATAAAACTAACTGTCACCGTGAGTTGCTCATTCGATTAGCTTGCTCGACTTAAAGTCTGTCAGTTTGACGTTTATCTGAACCATTAGGGCTTGTGTGCATTTAAGATGTGTTCTGCGACTTTACCACTTGCTAAGCCGATTTTAAATTTAGAAAATATTATACGTTAAAAAACACAGGTCTTCATTTATTCTTCTTCTTCTTCTTCCATCAACGACTATGAGAAGTGGATTGTATTGACAAACTTCCTGAGGCAACCTGCCATCTAGCATAGCATTCAGACAAGGAATCTGGCTCTCTGTGTACTCTGGTTAGGCAGAAGTGTACTAATCGTTTAATGACTTTCCCAAGTAAGCATTTTAACTTGTACTGATATTATTAAATTAAACGGGTACCATTATTAGCTTGAGCCTCGTAAATCTAATTCACGTAGCTAGAGTGGAACTTTTTATTTATCATATAAACATGTTTAGTAAAAGTAAGTTTTAATTCTCAGCCAAAGGGGACGCTCAAACGTTTGCGTAAAGAGTTATTTTTATCAAGTATCTTAGTTTTCTTTGTGTAAGCCTTGAACTTTCAAAGACTTAAATCAATATTTTTCCAATAAATGTTGCAGATATTTTTTTTTCGTGATCAAAACGTCCTACAATGTTGTCCGATGCCCAACCTCCAATGTCTGTCGTTACAGTTTTCATCGTCTAGTCCTCTATCGCTCATTGATCTTCTTATATGTTTTCTTGCGTCTTCCTTTCCTTCTGTGCTCTCTAGGTATCCATCTCATTGTTTTCTTTGGTAGTCGGTCGCTAAAGGTTGATAACAGGTCTCTGAGGTTGTATACAGTGGTAAGACTCTGAGAAATGCCTACTGTTTTCTGACGAATTAGTCAGAGGTTCAAAGAATCGAACTCAGCTCTGCCAACAAATCGTACTCTCGCGTCCTCGAAGACAGGTGTCGCGTAGCCCCTGGCTACATGGCGTGCAATGGGTGTACGTTATGTAGCAGACGAGCGAGGGTGAAAAGGAGAGTTTCCAGAGCCTATAATTAACTGCAACGTATCAGCTAAGGAAAGAAACCCCAACAGAAAATCTGGGTCCTCCTGCAGGAGGGGTTGTGGCAATGGACTTGTTCCTCATTTCACATTTAAAAAAAATGTTAATGGAAAAAAGCCTAATACTAGCCTTGGGCAAAAGGGCGGTTTAGATGTTGCAGATATTTTGTAGATATAATGTAGAACGTACCAGACAAAGACTTTGACTGTTGTAGAAATCCACCACTGTTTCACTAAATGGGGGAAACGTACTTTAGAAAGGCACTTTCTAAAGTAACTACTTTTAAACGCAAACAATTGTTTTGTAGTTAATATCACAATAAATATTTTTGTTCGAAGTCTTTCACGGCCGGTGTTAGTTGAACTTAAACTACCTGTCGGGATGTTTGGCCGTGGTCCAAGTTTTTATTAAAACCAAACGTTTCAGCAGCACCACTGGCTGTCATCTTCACTAGATGTATCGACTCAACCTAACGCGGGGTGTCTTACGTCAGGCCCACAGTACTGCGGTGAAGACTAAAGATGTCCCGCGATGCTACCTGTACTTATAAATTCATTAAGTCCCACCATTAAGTCGTTAAGTGTCTTGTCGGCGGTGAGTGAGTACTTCCCTCGCCTTCATATGGAGTCCGTCTTGATTCAGAGCATGCTGCGATTACTAGGAATCGGCTGGGCGAAAGCATTTCTTTAAGTAGTTTATTTTAAGGCAGAGCGCGATGCGAGCCTCACATACACTTTCTTTCTTCTGATTGGCTTTTGGTGCAATTTTTACCTGTACCTGGGACTTCACGAATTTATAAGTACAGGTAGCATCGCGGTACATCTTTAGCCTTCACCACAGTACTGTGGACCTGACGTTTGGCATCCGCGTTACGTAGACTTGAATTCCACTGAAGATGGCTGCCAGTGGTGCTGCTGAAACGTTTCGTTTTAATGAAAACCTTGCATCACGGCCAAACAGCCCGGCAGATAGTTTAAATTCATCACAATAAATACTTTCACACGTTTATACTCATTACTTTTTAGACAAAGTTTGTACACATATATTTAAATAAATATTATTAACAATGTAATAGTGTAAGTTGTTTGTTTCGCTGAAGTGTACTCCTTATATTGATTCAGCGAGCAGAAATATGGGCGGCACTTTGTATCAAACGGTAAGGGATAACTAGATTAGCCTCATCGCCTCTGCTAATTTGATTACGTTTCTACCCTTTTCTTTTTTTTTTCATCAAAGCCATGACAGGTACTTCTCAACAGTGTTCTGTATAATCAGACAGTCTGTACAAATTCAAGGGAAACGATTACAGAAAAAAGATAAGTATGCAGTTGATTATTTTGTTTGCTTCCATGGTAACTTTTCTTAGCTTTGTGCCGTGAAATTAGAGTAATAGACATAAACAATATTCTTTGGAACGTATCAACTCTAATAAAATGAAACATTTCTTCTTCTTCTTCTTCTTCTTCTTCTTCTTCTTCTTCTTCTTCTATCTTCCTTGGTCTTCCTACACTTCGTTGTCCAATAGGCTTGTACTGAAAAAATTCCTCAGGCAATCTGTCATATGGCGTCCTGTCCACCTGTCTTTGTTTTTTACGCAATACAACCTCGGATATTAAAAACGTTCAACTCATTGCCTATGACTGCTTTGTACAGTCTGTCTCTTTGTGTGCAGCTTTTGGTTGACTCTAACCACATTTACTGTCTTGAGATTAAATTTATTCACACTCTAAATTCGGTATCCTCACACTATGATAACATTTGTGATCACCTTACTTACAGTACGTAGTACACACAAAGTCCTTAACAAGTGGTGAAGTCGTAGAACACACCTTAAAAGCACACGCGCACTTAACTCACGTTAATGGTTCAGACAAGTATCAAACTGACTAGGAGCGAGCTAATCGAACGAGCAAATGAGCGCAACTCTCACTGTGACAGTTAGTTTTATAGAATTTGGTTACCATGGGACTACGCCCAAGATGCAGAATTCGGATTGGTTCACGTGAATCACGGAGAGCCAATGAAAAGGGAGGTCGTAGTTCAAGCTATTCTGATGTAAGGAAATTTTGGTGAGTTCTCCTTGTCACGTACACACAAGGAAATTATTTTGGAACACAGGAAGGAACACTGGAACACAGTTCTCGTGGTTTACCTTCCAGAATGCAATAATCTCATCTCCCATGCCTGTATTCTATTCAGATGTTTTTCCGCCAAGTTTCAGAATCATAATACAATAACACTGGCACAGCCATAACGTTTAACAGAATCTATTTCCTTGTTTTCCTGGATAAAACTCAACGAATTGTGCCACAACGTAACTGACCGAAACGTACCCAACTTATTGTCAAAATTATAATCCACATGATAAGTGATGTCATAAATATTACGTCATAAGTTACGTTAACGTCTTTTTCTTTTCAAAAAACTTGGAAATTATATAAACTATATTTTATATAATGTTTTTTACTATAACAAAACTGATAGTAAAATCTTCTTCTTCTTCTTCTTCTTCTTCTTCTTCTTCTTCTTCTTCTTCTTCTTCTTCTTCTTCTCCTCTCCAAGGATTAGGTTATATAAACCTGTTCCGGCACCCATCTCATCCTCGGACTACCCACGTCTCTTCCACCAGTGGCTTTATAGTTCAGTACCGTTTTCGGCAATCGATCCTCTGTCACCCTTTGCAGATGACCCCACCATTGTCTTCTGTAAACTGAAATAATTTTATTTATGTCCTTCACTTCTAGTTCTGCTCTGACGTCTTCATTCTTTATTCTATCTTGCAATGTATAATTTAAAGTATTTCGAAGAAACTGCATTTCAGCATGGTTAATCTTGCCGCTTTCCTTTTTTGTCATGACCCACGCCTCACTCGCATAAATCAACGTGGATATTGTAATTGTCTTATAAAATTTAGACATATTTTCAAATATCTTCAAAAAATAGACAATACACCAAATACCGACAAGAATTTAATCAAATCAATAATCAAATATAACAAAAATCGAAACAGTTCATAATATGCAGAAAAACTTTTACTAGATTATTTTAATTAAAAATTTCAATATAAAATTCATTTCTATGAAATACAAATATATTTTTCAATACATAGAATTCCTGTGAAACGGAATGTAATACTAGAAACACGTTTTACGGTTGCAGGGCGTTGAACCAACAACAGATTTCGGCAGAGCAACATCAGTACAACTGAAATACGATACCGTTTAAATGTAAACAACATGTATATTCCCACTCTTTGTTAGAGACAGAGAAAAGCTATACAATTTACCCGCATTTGTGTTGTCGGTGTTGTGTTTATCACTTTCTGTACCTTATGCTTACTGAATTTTCAAATAAAATAATGATTCTCGAACATTTTTTTCGAAACGGATTTTCGGGAACGTACGAAGAAAATTATTTTTTACCAAATTGTTATTTAGCTGAAATGAACATCCCGGTCAAATTTTGCCGAATCAAATATCCCGAGTATATATGTTACCGCATCAGTAACCATGGAAACGTTCAAAATCAACTTTCAAAAGTAAATAATGACAAAATTATTTCTTGTGCCAACGAAATTGAAGTAGTAAATTAATAAGGCAGTCACTTCAACTTCTATTTTTATAAAAATGTAGTCTTCAATCGAAAATGCGGCTAATAAGTTACTACCGATTATTTCGTGTACATGAGATGAAAAACTATCAAAAGCAGGACTTATTAGGATTTGCAACAGGTTACGTCATCGTGAACGCAACGCAAGAGCAATGATTGTTCCAGGAGAGCATTGTATTGATCTGAAAAAATTCCCTTACAATCTCCGCATAACCGTCTTCACCAAAAAGAGAGGATTCCGCAGCCGAAATAATTAAGTACGACTTAAAAACAGCTGCTGAGGAACAACCGGAACAGCTTACCGCTTAAATTCTCAGGAACCAGCATCCGTGCCATATGAAATTTTGGATAGGATGATATGAATGTAAATGCTTGGAAGGCTTTTTCGCGGAAAAAATTTTAATGTAGGTAGCCAAAAAATTTTTTAAAATTTTTTGGCTTAAAACAAATGAAATATTTTAAACTTACATTAAGGTTAAATAAAGAAATTTGCTAATATTTCTCTCAAATTTTCAAGGAAATACAAAAAAAGATTACAATTTTATCAAAGTAAAATCTTAATCTTTATTAAAAATGAAAAATAAATGATTGATGAAACAGATATTTGAACATGTAAGACACATGCAACAGAGATAGATAACCTAGTAAAGTATGGGGACCTTGTAAGATTTGCAAAGGCTCGACGAATTCAATGAATAGGTCAGCTAGAGCGTGTGGATGTTCGGCGTAGGTGACCAAAGCCAAAGAAAATTCTGAGGGCGCAGGTCTATAAAGGCGGAAAGAGGGGTCGACCTAAGATAAGATGGCTGGATGATGTGTGGAAAGATCTAAGAAGAATGGGTACATTGAGATAGGGGTTACATTGAGATAGCAATGGATAGGAGACATTGGGGGAGATTGGTGTCGGAAGCCACGGCTCATGTTGAGATGTAGTGCTGAAGAAGAAGAAGAAGAAGAAGAAGAAGAAGAAGAAGAAGAAGAAGAAGAAGAAGAAGAAGAAGAAGAAGAAGAAGAAGAAGAAGAAGAAGAAGGACGACGACGACGACGACGACGACGACGACGTTACTCTAGTATTCTATCGGCATTCTGGCCATCAGCTACGTCACCACAATGCAAGGCAGTCGTAGTATAAATACTGGATTTCGTAGCGGTCAGTTCAGTGGTAGACTAGAGATACGTATTAGAGTGAGGCTCGTCGGAGTGTTTATTATTGCCACCGGCTGAAAATGATCATCGTGTTAATTACTACAAATCTGTAATAAGGTGTATGTTGGACAAAATAAGTTTTATTTTTAATATAAAAGTGGCTTTGTTGATTTTTAACTGTGGTTTGTGTCTATTAAAGTTTGTAATTAGTGACTACATTTGGTGTCAGTTATTCCGTTTCCACTGTACAACCGACGGTCCGTGTGACCATCGTAACATATACGCCGCGAAACACAATTTACAAATACACATAATAAACACAGGAAAACACACGGGTCTTATGTGGTAGATTGTGATCCTGATCTTCCTGCATGAGGCTATGAGCCTATTTCGTACCTCTTTTATTATGTTTTTTTTTCTATTTGTATCGGTCATCTGAGGACCACATGACAATTTCAATTCTTTATTCCGTGTTCTTTCTTTTTATCTAATATTCTTTTATCTTTTCACAACGCCTCTTCTTCCTATCTTCAGTCCACTTTGAGCCTGCGTTTTTCTGTCTCCTACCCTGGACTCCTTCCATTTTTAACACTTTTGTCAAAAAAACATCTCTTCCAATTCCTTCTTCTAAGTTTATATTATTTTTTTCTAAATCTTTTTAGACTTCCTTAATCCAAATTTATGTTGACTTCTTTTCCCAACAGATATTTCAACTGTTATGTTAACCTATTGTCGTCCATTCTATATAAATCTCCAAAAAATAATAGTCTTCTTTTTCTCACTGTTTCTGTTATATTTTCTACACGTTGATATATTTCATCGTTACTTCTTAATTTCCAACCTCCTGAAGTTTTTCATGGGCCTAATATTTTCCTAATAATTTGTCTTTCCAATTTTTTTTTTTAAACTTTCAACCAATCAAAATAAAAGTTGTCAGACTAAGTTCACGTCTCTTCCTTAATGTGTTTATTGTTCCAAAATTTCTGGTCTTTCGGTAATATCACACCGTTTCTGGTGCTTGTCACTTGGTTTTGTTCAATTTCTCTTTTTTGTAGGCTTTTCCCACGTGTCATAACTATGTCATAGTCTGCCTTACTACAGAACTGTATATACATTAGGTTAAACAAACGCTAGACAGTAGAAAACCAAAATTATAGAG
This sequence comes from Magicicada septendecula, assembly GCA_034769895.1. Taxonomy (NCBI): domain Eukaryota; kingdom Metazoa; phylum Arthropoda; class Insecta; order Hemiptera; family Cicadidae; genus Magicicada; species Magicicada septendecula. The sequence continues at coordinate 10,160,676 of CM068369.1, read as the reverse complement.
CAGAACAATCTCATCTCACAGAAAATGTAACGAATGTGATCTCCTTAGTCGAGGGGGATCTAACACATTGCTAAAACAAACAATAACAGCAATAATACGTAAGTGACGATAACAGACCAAGACACTTATTCTCACTTAGGCTTCCGCGGCCGGTGACCATTATGTTTTTAAAGTCTTCTTCCGGTATGGACCGCGTCAAAAATGTATTGTATGACAACGTTTCACTCATATTACATTGAGTATCCTCAGGTCCAAGTGACAAAAACGCCGGCAAGCGAATTCAGTTATATAGTGCAGAACTGGCGGTGGGTGGTCCCATAAGTGGACCCTGCCCTGTAGGCATTACGCTGTGTGCATTATTTGTGTGGTCAGTCAACCCGCGTGCAGTCAATCCGGAAGGTAAAGGGTACCAAGTCATACTAAGCTTGGCGGTTTCTCAGATGATGTTATCCTTGTGTTTATTAATTTCTGTTGCTTCTAGGATCAATCTGTCATAATACCTATAACATGACCTTACTACAGATGCGTCTTAGAAGTTTACCATGTGATTAGTTAAGACTGAATGTTTCAGCAATTGCAGACTTTTCAACTACCGAATTGTTTGTATGTCTGACATGTTCTTGGACTCTTGTGGAAATCAGGCGGCCCGTTTGGCCAACGTAAAGACCAAGACACAGCTTAGTAAGGTTCTAACATGCGATAAAGTATTTCTTTAACTAATTATCTTTTATATTTGTACATAATCATATAAGTTAATTTTCTTTAATGTCCACCACAGATCCTTCAGACAACGGGTTGTTCCTGAATGCTTCTGGACCTGGATGAGTACATGGGTTGATATACTATGTCCGGCTTCAGGGTCGCTTTCGGGCATGTAGATATTTCTCACGGGCACGTTTGTAAACTCTTTCACCACCAATCGATATAGTTACTATTATATGGTGTGTCAGCCTTACACATTACATTTTTCTAGTCAGCTTGAAGTGTCTATATACCCTAATCGGATATCTTGCATTATTGCGGAATACCACAACTATAATATTTCTTGCAGTAATTCTAACCCGTCCAAGCGACTGAAATGAGATTTCTCAGGCACGTGGCAGGGTATACTCTTCATGATCATAGAAGAAACACAGATATACGGCAGAAACTGAATATTATGAGTATACTCAACAGGATCGCCCAGTATTGGCTGAATTGGTGGCAACATCTCTGCTGAATAGATGACTGCCGCATCCCCAAACAACATGGAACTATAAGCCAAGGGGACGGAGAGGTGTGGGACGTCCGAGGGAGCGCTGGAGTGACCAGTTCTAATCTTTGCCTATTTGAGACCTGAACAAATCATTCTTGGTTTAATCCTTGAAGACGATGATAATGATGAATTTTAACTCATAATTTTATAGAAATTTTCTATCTTGTGTATCTAGAGATTGACAGACCGATCATCATGTACCAAGCAATACCGAAGAGAGACTGCTAAATCTGTTCAAAGTTATAATCATCAACTGACTTTCTCGTAATCTGATTGGTTCTTTGGAAACCCTTCCTCATGATTTTCTACAAACAATAAATGTTCTTGTCAAAGAAGGCTTCTATCAATTCTCGTTCAAAAAAACTGATTACTTTTATGACAGAATTATGGTCTTAAAAGTTTTTTATATAAAACACGCATACATTTATTTACTGCTATTTAAAATATCTATTGTCATCAGTTATTCTTTTATCATTCTGATATGTGTCATCTCAAAAATTACCATATCACGATAGTAACTTAGATTACCGTATACGAGGGTCAGTTGAGAAGTTCGAGGAGCGACATCTATAGCTCAGTGGTAGAACTAAAATCTTTCGTGTGGTGCAAGACGTATATTTTGCGTGAACACCTGTTAATTTCCAGATGTATCTGTCGATTTATTGACTTTTTACCAGCTGTTTGGAATTTTTAAACTTCACAAAATCAAACATCGTGTTGTGATGAGTTCTCTGTTAAAAACGTTTTAGCGCCAATGGAAAATCAAAACGAAATTTTAAATGTGTTAGGACATTCTGCGCCTACATAAACAACGGTAAGTGGGACACACTCGAGTTTAAACATAGTCGTACAAGCAATGAAGTCTATCCCAGCAGTGGACGTTCAAAAAATTGCATTATTTTTGCAACAAAAAATGGCATTATTGAAAAAATTTCGTAGGGTGTTGGAAGACCGCAGATTGAGGAGTGGATAACGTTGCTGAAATCATAGGCATATGAGCGTGTGCATGATACTTTAACTCAAGAACTTCAAAAAGTGTTGTCAAAGATTACTGCCGCATCTGGAATTGTTGCATTCTTTGGGCGTCCAGTGTGGGAGGGAAATCTCCAATGCTCGTACGACCACGTTTAAACTCAAGTGGCTACTTACAGACCGTTGGTTTTGAAGTCGCAGCATCTCTTGACACATTTACAATTTTTTTTTTATTTCCGTTGTCGCTAAACAATTTTAAACAAAGAATCACACCACTATGTTTGATTTTGTCTGTTTTTAAAAACACGCATGACACGTCAATTTTAAACAACTTCTAAACAATGAATAAATTAATAGATAGACTTGGAAATTCACATGAGTTCACATAAAATACAAATCTTGCAGCTCACGAAAACTTTAGTTTTACCGCTAAGCTACAGATGTCGCTCCGCGAACTTTTTAACTGACACTTTTTTAAGTATTTTATGAATATCCCGTTAAATAATTTTGTACCCTCGCAAATACGCACTACACACGCGGCTATGCATCCTTACCCACCATTTGACAGCGCTTACAGTAGTTTTACAAGCCTAAAAATACTTAAAACTAAGATTCTTAACAAATGTTAGTATTCAACTAATATATTATTATTGTTGGTGTGTACGAATTAACTTGCATTATTGTACACGTACAATCTTGTTGATAACAAACTGTAAATTGTGATAAATTAAAAGCTAGTTATTAGTGACTTAATTGGTGTCTGTAATTTCGTTTTCCACTGTACCATACGACGATCAGTGACACCATCGTAACAATTTTATACAACAATCACTACAAAAAAAACTTACAGAGTTACTTATACATAAACGATTATAACTATAAATTACATTTAAATAAATATAAAATAGAACCTTTAATATCTGTGGCTATAAAGTAAAGTATAACAAATTTATATTAGTCCTAAGGTTATTAAAAAATTTAGTTGCAATAAAAAATAAAAGATATTATTTTTAGTCGCGTTTAGTTAATATTCATACTCGTCACTTGTTCCAGGCACTGAAAGATGATAACTCAATTAGCTTTGCCGCCTCCACGCCTATAAAAGTCTCCTCTCTGTTCTTAAAGTTTTCTCTCGTCCAACCCACGCCAGGTTCCTCTCAACAGCACTCTGTATAATCAGTCAGTTGTACAAAATCAACATAATTTTACACTTAAAAAGCCAAGTTTTTTTAGTTTCATTTGATCTCTTGCACGAGAAATGTTTGAAATAGAAGTTTTTTTGGAATGTAAAACGCTACGAACTTTATTAAAAAATTAAATTGCACTTTGCGGTACATATTAGTTCCGATTAAGTCGGTCATTTTCCATGTAGCGTAATCAGAAAAAACAGATTTTTTCTCTTTCTTCTTCTTTTTTGTAAGTGTAAGGCTCAAAGTCTATTACGTCGTCCGTCCTTACAGCTGATCTCTTCATCTTTTTCATCTGCCGTCCCAGACTTCTTTTACCTTTGGGCATATATTTTGCTAAATGGTGGTTCAGACTTGCACATTCTTCTAGTCAGCTTGAACTGGCTACATACCCTAATCGGATATCTTGCACTTTCGCGGAATAGCACAACTATGATATTTCTTGCTCGTAATTTTCTACGAATTTTCTAACCTGTGTTTGTACATATTGGCAGACCGATCATCGTGTACCAAGCGTCGCTTACACGTTAGCAATTCCGAATAGAGACTACTTAATCCATTCAAAATTATATTCATCAACTGTCTTTCTCGTAATCTGATTGGTGCTTTGCAAACCTCTAGTTATGATTTTCTACATACAAAAAACGTTCTTGTCTAAGAAGGCTTCCGAACAGAACAATTCTCGTCCAAAAATTCTGATTACTTTTACGACAGACAAGTGTGAACACTTGAATCGCATGCCTGACATCCGTCTACCTGTGGCTGCCTTGGGTTATCACCCAACTGGGAAGAGAGATGTCGGTAGACCGAGGAGGAGATGGGTTCCGGAACAGGTCTAAAGCCTAGTCCTTGGAGTGGTCATGATGATGATGACTTTTAAGACAGAATTTATGACATTTTTACTTAAAACAGGCATACTTTTAGTTACTGGTGTTTAAAATATCTATTGTCATCAGTTATTTTTTTATTCTGTGCATTCTGATATAAGTCCCATCCCAAAAATTCCCGTATCACAAAAGTAACTTAAATTAAAGTATATTTTATGAATATCCCTAGCACACGCGCGCTACACACGCGGCTAAGCATCCTTACACACCATTTTCGCAGCACTTACAGTTGTTTTACAAGCGTAAACATATTTAAAACTAACATTTTTAACAATATTCTTTATCAACAAATATATAGTTTTCAAAACTTCAATCTCTACTTATACACACACTTGTTTTTTGAAGGATAGGTGAAAATCTCTACATACAGCAGGAACCTCGTAGTTCCTAGTAGTGTGGGACTCTAACCCACTAAAACACCTCCCTTAATGCTACAACTGAGGAATCTCATCCAGCAGCTTCTCCTTCATGTTTCCTTTACGGGTGACGTGATGAAGCCCAGTGGCTAATCCCAGTGACTAATCCCAAGATTATTCTGTCTTTCTCTCACGTAGAGTTTTATAGATCTATACATGTTAATTATTTTCTATTGCGATACCAGGTCATGTGGCTTTGAGTCGCCTCAGCACGTGTGGAGCTTCTTCCACCACGTGTCGCATTATTGAGTTATCGTGGATCTGAATCCTCTGATCATGTTTGTCAGCATATTTTCTTATTATTCCGCTGACATATTCTACATTGAGTTCTGTATGTAGGTTGGCGTTTCTTATATACCAAGGGGCTTTTACTATGCTTCTGAGTACTTTGTTCTGAAAGATTTGTGTCTTTTCCAAGTTTGTTTTCTTTGTACAGCCCCACAGGTGAATTCCGTAAGTCCGCACAGGATTCAGAACGTGTTTGTACAACAGCAGTTTGTTTTCAACTGTTAGTTCCGAGTTTTCCCCTAACAGCCATTTTTTTTGTATTTTATGTTAAGCTCTACTTATTTCTTTAACATGCTCTTTCCATTTAAGCTTTGTATCCAGCGTCATACCTAGATACTTTGCTGTGTTAGCATATGGCACTTTCAGCCCATTAATGTAAACCTTTACTGGATCTACTTTTCTGTTAGTGAAGTTGATATGAACTGATTTGGACACAGTGTCTTTATATACTACCATATGTTTTTACTCTCTGCTACATTCCATATGTAATTAGAATGTCCATTGCAGTATCAGTTTTTTAAATACAAACCAAACTTTTTTATATACAAGCGGTTTTGATATTTTAAAATATTTTTGCAGACACCAGTAGACATTTATATTTTATCCAAACACTATTCTAACGTAATCCGATAGTAAACAATGTTTGTATTTTTACCGTCAGAGGTCGTTGTACGTAGTAACAACGCCTTCAAACAGAAATTGTTGAACGCAACAAACTGAAACACGAGAGTCTTTAAAAATAAAAACAATATCCATCTCCCGATCCTCTTGTTAGAGACAGAAAAGAGTATAAATATTTATACACACTGTGTTTGCAAACATACAAACCTCGTATTTTCTGCTGGGTTCTATATTTACTACTCTTGCTGCAACGGTATGTTTTGCATAAATATAAATTCCTGTATTCCATAACAAAGTTTTGAATAACTTTATTGCAATTTTAAATACGTTTTTACTGCAAAAGGTAAACAGAATAAATTAATTCTAAACATAAGGCATCACGGCCGGCGTCAATTATGTTAGAACGTAGGCCTAAGTGACTTGTCTCCAGGCTATTAGGCCTTAGTCCACTGTTGCAGCTACAAAAAGACGTTTCGGCCTCTCATCTGGAGGCAGTCTTCAGTGTAATAACAATTCGGTAACTGACACGGTCTTCGCTAGTTAACCACAGTACTGTGGTGGCTGATGTTGATTGTAGTTTACAGCGGACCAACTATACAAATTTATTTAAACGGCGCCTGCTCATGGCCGCAAACAATCTTAACATCATCACCTTCAAGGATTATACCAAGGATGGTTTGTTCCGGTCTCAAATAGGCAAAGATTATATCTGGTCACTCCAGCGCTTTCTCCTCTGACACCTCTCCGTCCCCTCGGCTCATGTTTCCATAGTTGTTTGGGGATGCGGAAGCCATCCATTCTGCAAAGATATTCCCACAAATTCAGCCGATACTGGGCGATCCTGTCGAGTATACTCATAACATTCAGTTCCTGTCGTATATCAGTGTTTCTTCTATGATAATAGAGAGTATACTATTTATTTTATGAATTTGCTAACTGCTATAATTTTTATTGTTCGACTAAGCTTTTCGTCATCACTGACATCTTCAGGTCTTAAACAACCTTGTTTAAGACAACATCTTCAGGTTGTTTAAGACCTGAAGATGTCAGTGATGACGAAAAGCTTAGTCGAACAATAAAAATTATAGCAGTTAGCAAATTCATAAAATAAATAGTAAGGATGGCTGCTAATTTAAACAATACGAAGAAATAGAGAGTATACCCTGCCCCGTGCCTGAGAAATCTCATTTCAGCCGCTTGGATGCGACTTGCTTGGCTTTTCGTTAAAGTCCAATTCTCCGACACATAAAGAACTGTGGTAAGAGCCATCACCTTGTAGAATTTTAGGCGTGTTCCTTTACTTGCTGACTTAAGGGTTCGCCTAATGGTCCCGCACATAAGGTTGAACTTGCACAACTTACTCACAACGTCGTTGCTTGTATTATAAGACACACTGTAGCCCAGGTATTCAAAATTGCTAATTTGTTCCAGAACAGTACCATCTATAACAATTTGCAAACAATCTTATATAGCCGCAAAATAAGTAATATATAAATTTAAATTTTTCCGATATAATCGGTATTTCCGAGAAGTCGATTATTCGTTATTTTACATTAAATCGTAACAAATTCGATTATTTGTTACTGTCTATATTAAAATCGAATTATTTCGATTATTTGTTAATTCATATACAAACCTGTAAAAATAGTGATATATTCAGCGAAACGTACTCTAGGTGAATTGAAACGATAAAATATGATACAACTACTTCCAGAAGAAATTATATTTTGTTAATATATATAATAGTGTTACGTAATACGGAACGTACCATAAGTATCTCGGCTATTCCGGCTGTAATGTGTGTGTGCGTACATATTGCTGCTACTTTGAGATGAAAGACAATTACGTGACACTTATCATGCGTCAACAATCGAGGCTATTCCAGACCGTACCGGTCAGCGTACTGAGTGCAAGGACACTGTTTCTAGTGGATTCGAGACCGCCTGTTTGTTTAACACGTCATCGAAAGTGACAGATTATTCTGGAATCTCAGCGGGGTATAAATATAAGCATTCATCGACGGTCAGTTCAGTTTCTTACTTCAGACGATTACTCAGTGCGTTTCAAGTGCCGTATTACTGAAAAGTAATTATTGTGCGGAACTCCATTAGTTGACATTATTATTAGTGTGCACGAATTATGTTGAATTTTTGTACAAGTATAATCTTGTTGATTACAAACTGTTAATTGTGATAAATTAAAAGCTGGTTATTGGTGACTTAATTGGTGTCTGTAATTTCGTTTTCCACTGTACCATACGATGATCAGTGACACCATCGTAACAATTTTATACAACAATCACTACAAAAAAACTTACAAAGTTACTTATACATAAACGATTGTAACTATAAATTACATTTAATTAAATATAAAATAGAACCTTTAATATCTGTGGCTATAAAGTAAAGTATAACAAATTTATATTAGTCCTAAGGTTATTAAAAAATTTAGTTATTAAAATATGATACAACTACTTCCAGAAGAAATTATATTTGATTAATATATATAATAGTGTTACGTAATACGGAACGTACCATAAGTATCTCGGCTATCCCAGCAGAGCCCAACTGTAATGTGTGTGTGCGTACATATTGCTGCTACTTTGAGATGAAAGACAACTACGTGACACTGATCATGCGTCAACTATCGAGTCTATTCCAAACGGCGCGGTCAGCGTACTGAGTGCAAGGACACTGTTTCTAGTGGATTCGAGACCGCCTGTTTGTTTAACACGTCATCGAAAGTGACAGATTATTCTGTCATCTCGGCGGGGTATAAATACACGCATTCATCGACGGTCAGTTCAGTTTCTTACTTCGGACGATTACTCAGTGCGTTTCAAGTGCCGTATTACTGAAAAGTGATTATTGTGCGGGACTCTATTAGTTGGCATTATTATTGGTGTGTGTACAAATTAACTTCAAATTATTGTAAGAGTATAATCTTATTGAATAACTTGTTTGTTATTTGTGATAACTCAAAGCTGGTGATTAGTGACTTAATTGGTGTCTGTAAATTCGTTTTCCACTGTACCATACGACGATCGATGAAACCGTCGTAACAATTTTATATAACAATTACCGCAAGAAACGTATCTAGTTACTTATACAGAAACTATTTATAACTATAAGGTACATTTAAGTAAATAAAAATGGAACCTTTAATATCTGTGCCTATAAAGGAAAGTAGCCTGTAACAAATTTTTATTAGTCGTAAAGTTATTGAAAAATTTAGTTGCAATAAAAAATAAAAGATATTATTTTTAGTCTCGTTTAGTTAATATTCATACGCGTCACTTATTCCAGACACTGAAAGATGATAACTCAATTAGCTCTGCTGCCTGCACGCCAATAAAAATCTCCTCTCTGTCCCTTAACGTTTTCGCTCGTCCAACCCACGTCAGGTTTCTATCAACAGCTCTATGTATAATCAGTCAGTTGTACAAATTCAACACAATTGTGCACATAAAAAGACAAGTTTTTTTTAGTTTCATTTGATCTCCTGCATGAGAAATGTTTGAAATAAAAGTTTTTTTTGTAATGTAAAACGCTACATATTTTATTAAAAAATTAAATTGCAGTTTTCAGTACACATTAGTTCCGATTAAATCGGTCATTTTTTATGTAGCGTAATCAGAAAAAAAAACATATTTTCTCCTTCTTCTTTGCAAGTTTAAGGCTTCCAAGCCTATTACGTTGTCCGTCGTTACAACTGATTTCTCCATCTTTTTCATCGGTCGTCCCAGGCTTTTTCTACCTTTAGGCATATATTTTACAATCACGTGTGGTATTCTTGTTTGGTTCATACGATCTACGTGATCAAACCGTTTCTGTCTATATTCCCTCAATGTGTCATTCACTTCACAGCTAACTCATTCCGGACGTCCTTCTCCCCTAATCTACTATACCCGGTTACTGATCTTCCTGTAAACACACACACACACACGAACACACAGTAATATTATTTGTATTATTATGTACGTACATTCACTGAGCTTTGACTGTTTGTAGACTTCCGTGATCAGAACTTTTAAAAACAACACCTTTCTTCTTCTTCTTCTTCTTCTTCTTCTTCTTCTTCTTCTTCTTCTTCTTCTTCTTCTTCTTCTTCTTCTTCTTCTTCTTCTCCTTCTCCTTCTCCTTCTCATTCTCCTTCTCCTTCTCCTTCTCCTTCTCCTCCTTCTTCTTCTTCTTCTTCTTCTTCTTCTTCTTCTTCTCCTTCTCCTTCTCCTTCTCCTTCTTCTTCTTCTTCTTCTTCTTCTCCTCCTCCTTCTTCTTCTTCTTCTTCTTCTTCTTCTTCTTCTTCTTCTCTTCTTCTTCTTCTCTTCTTCTTCTTCTTCTTCGCAAGTGTAAGGCTCCAAAGCCTATTACGTCGTCCGTTGTTACAACTGATCTCTCCATCTTTTCCATCGGCCGTCCCAGGCGTCTTCTACTTTTAGGCATAAATTTTACAATCACGTGTGGTATTCTTTTTGGGCCCATACGATCTACCTGATTAAAACGTTTCTGTCTACATTCCCCCATTATGCCATTCACTGGTCGAACAGCTGACTCATGTCGGATGGCCTCATTCCTTTTCCTGTACAACCTGGTATACCCGGTTACTAATCTAAGGAACCTCAACTCATATCTACACTTTGCAGTCGACTTCCGTACGCATTCGTCATTATCCATGTTTCATGATCGTACAGGCAGCTTGGAATGACATCACATTGTAAAACTTTAATAACGTCTCTTGCCTAACTTTACTTCTCAATAAGGTGCGCTTGATTAACATTATTCCTATTATTCCTATTAACGCATTCTATAATCAATATACATAAATCTCCCCAAAATACTATATATTGCATCCTACTTATTGCTTCCATTTTTACATATTACACCGTCTTAATTATTGTAAAAAAATCTAATAAAATTATTTACAAATCACATATTCTTAGTTAATTAAAAATTACACTTGGTACAAAAGAGGGGACACATGAAACTGCGAAATATGCGATAAAGTATAAATCCAAAAGAAACAAGACTTAGGACTACCGTCAAACAGATGGGACCGGGAAGACTTAATCTTCAGAAAGATTGTGCAACACTAGTACAATGTAACCTGCTGTTTGCACGTCTGCTTACCGCGAGCTTCGTATAAGTAGTACGTATTTATTCTCCAATGGATTTTGTACATTACGTTCAGCTTCATGTACTTCCGCTCACGTGGAACGCAACTCTAAAGAACTCTCAAACGGTAGTAAGGAATCGTAAAGTTTATGTCAGAAAAGATTCATAACTCTTATCTAACAATAAAGAGAATAATTTATTCATTATATTATAGTCTCCAAGTCACGTCTAATAGTATTTAATTGTAATATTTGTAAACACTTGGTTACTCACCGTCTTGTGACTTCTTTAAAACTTTCGATAACTACAGGTTTCAAGGATATATCCTCATCATCATGTTATATAAAAACACCAATCCTTCTGGAGAAGTCGTCAAAAAATCAAAAATTTTTACCAAACATCACAGTATGTGTGTCATCTAAGAACATACATACTGTGTCGATCACCTATAGTGGTGCGCACCAGGGCGCGACGCGGCGTGAAGTGCTACAATAATGTGTTACATACTGTGATGTTTGGTAAAAATGTTTTGACGACTTCTCCAGAAGGATTGGTGTTTCTATATAACCTGATGATGAGGATTTATCCTTGAAATACGTAGTTATTGAAAGTGTAATAAAATCACAAGACGGTGAGTAACCAAGTGTTCACAAATATTACAATTAAATAGAATAATTTATTTACAGTAGGCTTCTGCAATAGCTAAGATAAATAACACTATAGCGCTCTCACGAGATATGGTGTGACAGTGGCAATTTACATGTAACCATTTGCACTAAGTAACGTTGATTAGCGAATGTCTCCTCTCCTCTTCCGACAATCGTGTTTTTAAAACATAAATTTATAAAAGATATTCTTAAAAACAAACGATACTTTTTCACATGACAGAAAAAGAATGAACCGAAGACTACGGAAAAGGTACACTAAGTTTAACAGTAAAAGATAATATCGTAGTATCTGATCGCACTATTAATGGAAGAAGAAGAAGAAGATGAAGAAGAAGAAGAAGAAGAAGAAGAAGAAGAAGAAGAAGAAGAAGAAGAACAACAACAACAACAACAACAACAACAACAAGGAGGAGGAACAAGAGAAGGAACAGGTAAGGAGAAGAAAAATGATAAGACAGGTAAAGAAAAACATAAAACAGAAATAAAATAAAAAAGCGTTAGAAGATTAAGAAAACGTGACAAACAAACACAGTAAGAACACGGTAGAAAGAAGAAAAAAGAAGGAATAGAAAAAAGGTACACAGCACATAGAAGCAGAAGTCTGTGACAGTTAAGATAAACAGTTAAGAAAGACGTGAAGAAGGAAGTTAGTAAAAGAAGAATATTAAAAGAAAGAACAAGAGATAGAAGAGGAAGACAAAAAAGGGTATAGGGAAGAAACAAAAAAGGTTGAGAAGAAGAAGTGTCTGTGGAAATAAAGAGACCTAAGAAGAAGAAAGCAATGACAATCTAAAAGTGTAAGAAGAAAAAAATTAGTCAAGATAAGCCGGATGATAATAAGCAAATAAAGAACAAGGAAAATTAAGCAAATGTGTAAAATAAACAATTAAAAGTTTAGGACAACTAAGATTAATGAAAAGGTAATATATAATTAATATATTATATTAATATTATTAATAATTAATTATAATTAATATATAATCGAAAAGATAAAGTGAAGACGTAGAGGACGTCGAGTTTGAGTAGAAGTCAGAAGAAGAACGACAACAAAATGTAACGAGAGTGAAAGGGAAGGGACGAGGCGGTTTGTTCGAGCTGAGACATTCAAGTTGTGCGCGCTACAAGTACACTACATATTAAATCAATGCCGGATTATGGGAGTAGAATTATGAACCTCACTTTGTAACACTGACGGGTAACACAATTAGCCGGGGGTACTAATTGCATTACACAGCTATCCTTGTCATCAACCCGGGTAAGTTTCACCCGGTGTTTTGCATAATTAGATGGATCAGACAAAACCGTTTGTGGCAAAAGAGAGAGTCGATTCGATTGTGGCGACATGTGTGGTCGATTGCGTCACATTCGATTCGATATAACTCACACACAATGAGGTGAGAATGACTGTTACGTCACTTACGAGTTTGACTTAAATCTAATTTAAATCTAATTCGTGTAAAAATAGTAATGTGAACACTAAATTAAAAATATATATTAAAATTGTATCTCGACAAATCGTCTCTGCTTGATAACTTGGCTCTTTTTTTGCGGGGTGAGCCAAATATATTGTATTATTATTATTATTATTATTCCGGCTGTACAATGTTTACACATTTACTGGAACCAAAGTTTACAGAAGTGATTTATTTCTCAGCTTTCACTGCTGCGTGTCCATCCGAAGATCTTCTTCAATTTCTCGTTCCCTCAATATAGTCTGAATTTCTTCTATCCATGTGATAGGTGATCTTCCTCTTTTCCTTCTTCCCTGGTGGGGTTCATTCCATAACTCTCCTTGGCAATCTTTCCTGTGTCATTCTTTTTGTGTGACCATACCATTGTATTTTTTTGTTTGTATAAAATCAACAATTGAATTAATTCATATTCATTCTGTCCTTAATGACTTCATTTCTAATTTTCTCACGTCTGGATACTCTTGCCGAAAGTCTGCAAAAGTCCATCTCTGCTGTCATTAATTTTTTTCTTGTATGCTTATTAGTAATTCAAACTTATGTCGTGATACTTGTAACAACGGTTTACAATATTTTGATTTTAGTTTGTGCTGAATTTTGCTTATCCCACAGGATTCCATTTAATGTAATATTAATTTTCCAAATTAATCCTGGATTGTATGTGAATTACGAAAAGCATTTTGTAAATTTTCGATAAATATATGTGTATTAAAATGTTATCAGTAATAGTAACTGATACAACATTAGTTAAAGCATATGGTTGCATTGGTAACTCCAAGACTGAAAGACTGCACGCCCACATATAGTTTGGGGAACGCTAGCCAACCACTTAACAGATTTTGAAATCTGTTGAAACTTTCGTCCGCGTTCTGAGTTTTCCGCTGAAGACAGCGTCTTAAGAGAACTTCTCACAAAAGAAGTATATATGGGCTTAATAGCTTCCATTACTGCTTCTGATAGGGAGTGCTAATTTTTGTAGATTGTTCTATCATTTTTTACCTCATTGTATTTGGACCAACTATCATTTCCCATTTGGCAAAGATTGTGTTGCGGCTCTTGATTGCGCGTTAAACAGGGCGCATTTCATTTAACTTATTAATTTTTTAACATCAAAATGGCCATTAGAGCGAATAAAACTATATATATTTGCTTAAAGAGAAAAAATAGAAAATTTTTTAAGATGAAAATGTGCTGACCCCGTACCCTTATAACGGAGTTTCATGTTTCATATGCTTACAGTAGCCGTTAATGTTAAAATTTCTCTTCTTTCCGTCTTTATTTTCTCACTTATGTCTTGAATATCCCAAATATCTTTAAAGTTCCTTGTCTTAAAATTACAGTCTACATTTTATAACTTTCCTGTGTTTCTAACACAGGTAAAGGCTGTTAACCCGCAATAATAGGTATTCTTGTTTCGAGTATGCGCGCCTGAAGCAAACCTCATGTATTATATTGACACGTAATCATTATTGGAGAGACATTAGCTTTATCGATTCTATGAGGTAAACTTAAACGATACAATTTATAGTTAATAAAACACTTAATTCGTAACGACCAAACTGTCGTTCCATTAGTAGTCTGTCGCGTCCATAGTAATGCATGTATAATGCGTCATTATATCACGATCATACAGTCATTATCATGTCATTACAGAGACAAATTAATGCGCGTACTGGTTACTTTGCATAATTACATACTTTGAGAGTTCAATAAACCGTCGGTGAGCGAGAGCTTATTTGACACCCACCCACCCATAATATTAAAATTATATTCTTTACCTTTTTACAATGTATTACAAATTAATTTTGTTTAATTGTGTATAAAACGAAAAGTAACAAACATTCCACACTGTATTATATGAGACTTATTTTTTATTGTAATCAACTCTCGTAAACGTTAATTGTTTCTTCTTCTTCTGATAGTTCCTATCCGTTTCCGATGTCGGATATCATACAGACTATTTAAACTTTCTGCACTGCTGCACGGAATAAGTCAGTTGTATTCATCCCAAACCAGGTCCTTAAATTTCTCAGCCATTATATTCTCGGTCACCCAACTGCTCTCTTTACAAGTACTTTTCTCTGTATTATAGACTGCAATACGTAAAATCTCTTTTTTTTTTTTTTTTTTTTTAATAACGAACATCTTCCCAGAAGGGAATTGCATAAAACAACATCTAATTTTGCCAGACACCTGATGCTATGTAATCATAACTAGAGTGATTTTGAGACAAATTTCCAGCCCATGCATTGCTGCAGGAAAGGAAAATACATGGACGCACTTGAGGAATATGAAATATATGAAGCCGCCAAAATCAACAGTGATTATGTCTTGAACGATAAACTTACATTTTCACATAACATATTGTACGACACGGCAATACTTGCACACGGGCGCCGGTAAATAGAAAGTTACGGTACACACGGGCTATAATAAACAAAACAGTTTTATCAGTGGATATATAAACAGTGAATCAGTCGATCGATAATGTCCACGCGAGAAACATAAAATTTCATGTTCGCGTATGTGAATTCCGCTGTCGTAAAAGTGCACTTTTGCTGTAATGATTTTGGTATTTTAATTTTTTAACGATCTCTAATGAGTGATTAAGTTTTCTGAAGATGGCAATTCGTTGCCGAAACGCGTCATAAGGACAAGAAAAACGAAGTCGCACGACGGATATCTGGTAAATACGTCTATTATAGTAAAATCTCTGTTCATTTCTCATGAGATGTCCCAGATACTGAAACATTCTTATCTTCACTGTGTTAATAACTTCCCTTTTTTTCTTCATCTTTCTATGAACTTCAACATGTGCTGTCCATGAAATACTTAGTATTCTACGGTAAAGCCACATTTCAGTGTTTTAGTTGTGGCTTCAGTCAGAGTCTAAGACTCTACACCGTATAAGAGGACTGAGAATACGTAGCAGCGTAAAAGTCTCATGTTTGTGTTTATTGTTAAATCGTGACTTTTGAATAAACTGCTCAGTCTAGTGTACACTGGTCTTGCCTTTAAATTCTGCTCTTTATTTCTTGATAGTTAGGTTACTTGTTTCCTTCACCGAAATTGCCTTTAACGTGAACTGGATTTGTGGTACCGGACATTGGTTCGCCTCTAAAAAAAAAGTTTAAGTCGACCAAAATGGAGTTGAGTATAGTAATAGATAATGTGTAAATAATAAATACCAAAGCTCATGTATTTTCCTGTGTGTATTACAAAACAGTAGTATTACAGTGTTAGAAATCTAATCCTACATGCCCGTATTTAAGGGTAGTGTCCACTTTACCCTAGTGTCCATTATGTTATATAACTAAAGTGCACTTTTCCCAGAAGTCGTGACATATATCGCCAATCTTTTCAACAAGTTTTTGGTGTACAGTTGAAACCTGCAATGTAGGGTTTAATATATAGAACGTAATATGACGTAAATATACATAGAACGTATAATAGGTCAAAGCCTTTATCACACAGTAAAAATTCAATAAACGTACTTACATTATTGATAGTTCTTAAGATTACTAACTTGTAAACTCTTTAAGTTGTTAATATTTTTAATCATAAGGAAAACAATCTTCCTAAAATTACTATAAAATAAAATTACAAAAAATATATATATATATATTTCTTTTTTTTCCAACGGTACAACCATTAACGGTACTGTGCATTGCCAAAATAAATGAAATAAATAATAAAAATAAATAAATATGAATTAATAAACATGATTCAGATTGCATAAGCTGTATCGTAGTTAAAAATAGGGAGCGCAGAATTCATGCATGGACACGCATTCCCAACCCACCTGTCGCCAGCATTGTGTACACGCGTATTTTGTTTGTGTGTGTGAAGCCTGTCCGTTCCTGAAATGTAACCAACCCTTTTCAAGTATTGATAGGTTTTATGTTTAATTTAATTATAAGAAAAAAATATGTTCGATATGGTAAAACAAAAGACACAAGGGGGTGTAGAAAATAAAGGTGAACAAAGGGTTAAAAGACCGTGACAAATTGACACAAACTGCAATTACTGTAAGTAAAAAGTGAATAGCTCTTTTAGTAATTATAATAAAGAAGTATAATTTACGTATAGTAACCATATAAAAATTAGTGATCGATTGAGCATCGAGTGATGTGAAACAAACTTCGTAATTCGCGAAGTTAGGCGAAAATAGTGAATTGAACCAGAGTGGGGGAAGTGACACTTCGACAAAATCTGACAAGTTAAATATTGTTCAGACATGAGTTCTTGCACGACCTGACTATAAATACCAGGTCGCGCTAATAAGGTTTCTTGTTCTTGATTCAACCATTGCCACAGGATGCTATGTCAGTCGACGACGCTAATTTAAATTTATAGTAAGAGGCACAGGACAAACTGAAGTCCAACCAGAGCAGCAGAGCACATACGAGGAGGTCTATGGACACACCCGCAGCATATGATGTGAGGCGTGACGACTAGTAAACCGTACATGCAGTAGAATCCGACCAGAGGACTAAGAGGACACGGAGGACACAGACTGAGGACCAAAGGGGGACGTACGGATGATTAACCACGTCAAACGAGGTAATGAAAAACCAATGTAATTATAGACATTTAAAAGACACTAATTAAAGTTAGAATGCAAGACATTCAACCTGTATTAAAATAACTAATTGTACATAAATGTAAAATCAGAGTAAAATTTAGAATAATATCTCTTGTATAAAATTTTGTAATTGAGAGTAACGTAAATGATAAGAGAAATATTTGATTTTTGAATTAACGTAATTAGTAAAGTCTTTGTTGATAAAGGAGAATGCATATGCAGTAGAAAGTTTAAAAACTAATTAATATTAAAGAAATTGGAATACAAGTAACTTCATTATTAAAGTAAATTAATCAGAAATTGCAAAAGATGATCACAAATGAATAAGCCGAAAGCAAAATGAATATTCAAATAATTAAAATTAGATAATAAGATTTATGTATAACCTGTGTATGTAAATTGTTAGCTATAAGTTGTGTACGAAGGAGTCGAACAAACGATATAAAGTATTTCTATATTCGAAATAAAAAATTTTGTTTAATAAAAAATAAATAATGGAACAATTTCAAACTTAAATAACGTATCATCTTCTTATTACGATTACATCCATGAATTCAATACAGTATATAATTTGTTATGTTATATAAATTGGCTCTGAACTTGGGGCTACACAAATTAAATTATATATCAATGTTTGTGTTGCTATTTAAATTGGCGCTCCAAAAGCGTGTGGCTACACAAATTAAATTATATTAAATTTATATAAGAATTTGTAGCGTTATAATATATACATATATTACATTAATAACAAATAAATAATATTTGTTGTTGCAAGAATTTTTTGTATTTTCAAAATATGTACAGTGTTTCAACAGTGACCATAAACTGTCAACTTCAAAATCTATGAAAGATCAAATATGAAAATGATTTCCAACGATGAGAGGTTATACATACGTTTAAAACACTGTAAGTATTAAAAACAAATATTTAAAAAATACAAAAATATATTTTTGTAAAAACAAATATTAATTATAAATATAATATTACTGACTCGGAACACTAATTTTTTATTGGTAAAAATGTAAAACTTTTATCTTGTAGCCTGAACTAGTTTTCCTTCTTACAAGCTTCGTCAGTAGTATTATATTAATAATCAATTAATTAACGGACACGTCACGGAAAATAAAATGTAGAAATATTATTAATTTATTATTAAATTAATTAAACAAGAATAATGTGAGAAGGTATAAACGTAACATATACATTAATAGTAAGATTGATTAAGCCTTATCATTTTAATTTAGTTTTACATAAGACATATACATTTTTACTTCTTAATACATTCCTGAAGCACCTCAGAATCTTTTTCTTTACCCTCCAGTGGGATTTTATTGCTGCTTCTTCTGCTTCTCATCATTTAAATTTCTTCTAAAGCTTTACAGTCGCCTTTTTCAATTTACCTGTGATGAGGTTTTTACCGCTGCAATTCAACATTTCTCACGCTTTAGCCCATATTGCAGTATAAATTTATGGTTATCAATGTGACCATTATTCAGCCCTGAAATTACCTCTTGTACCCTGAGTTTTAGAACAGATTTTTTTCTAAACATAGGTATAAATTTCATATTTACTTATACGAGGATCATTCAATAAGTAACGAGACAAATTGCTCTAGCTCAAAAACTACTTGATAAATCAATACGATACTTTCAGGAGTACAAGTTGGCATCCTTGTAATGACTTCTGATCAGCTGTTTAATAAAGTTTTGTAAACATAACCTCTAATTTACTCAGTCAACAATGGCGAGTCCGCTTGATAATTGCACCGCGGAAGAACAACTTTCAGTGTTTAGATTTTTAGTCGCAGAAGGTGTCAAACCTTCTGAAATTCATCAACGGTTGTTAAAAGTGTATGGAAATCATTGTTTGCACCGTTCGAACATTTACAAATGGGTAGAACAGTTTAAAAGTGCAAACGGGTAAAACAGTCAAAATTCATGTGTAAAACTGGCTCCGTCAGCAACCCACAGAATTTTATGCCAGAGGCATTCGGAAGTTAAAAACGATGGGATAAGTGTATTACAGTTGGGGGGGGGGGGATTATGTTGAAAAGTAACCATCACTTTGTATTGATTCAATAAACGAGTTTTAAACTAGAGCAATTTGTCTCGTTACTTATTACATTTGGGTACAGCCTTTATGATTAAAAAAAAAAAAAAAAAAAACAGTTTTTTCTTGAGGATTACGTGAATCTTGAAATATGGAACTGTAAACAGCATAACATTTTCAGGCATTCAGGCAAGTGGAACTGTGTTTTATGGTCATATTCTTTGTTCATTTTTTTTACCTTCGATACTTGTACAAAAAGTATAGTCGGTGTCTAGACTATATCATCAGCATGAAAGGAAATAATTTTAAAATATTGATCTTTGTTCTAGAAACATTTTAAATTCTAGTAAAAGTATCACATTATACTTAGGTAAAAAACTCATCATCATTATAATCATCATGTTCACATCACAGAATAGGTAAAATGCTGGCTGTTCTGCCTTCAAAGATGGAATATAATTCAAATTCGAAGATAAACTTTTTCCAAAGTCCTTTGAATATGCTATGTAAAACCATATACAGTTGAAAAGGTTTAACGCGAAACGACTGGGAACAAATTTTCCATCATCATCTTCACAACACAGCACAGATAAATTGCTGAGTGTTCCGCCTTCAAAAATCCTCCAACCAACTCTTCCAGGGTTTACCCAACCGCCTATGTCTTATAGGTTTGTGCTTCCAAACTTTATTAGCCAGTCTGGAATCTGACATTCTTTCTAAGTGTTTTTCACCGATGTTTATAATCTTTTAGATTTTATATAAGTTTAAACCTTGTAATTCTTTACTTATGACCTAATTCTTTATACGGTCAAGTTTAGAACATTTTTTAACCTCAGGACGCCATTTTTGAATACTGTACTTAACTTTCTTGTTCATTGGTTGCTGTCCATAATTCACATCCATAGAACAGTACAGGCACCGCAAAAACTTTGTAAAACTTTAGTTTTGTATCTCGACATAATTAGTTTCTAAAACTATAATTGATTCTCCCACAGGCAATTTAGGAATTAAGTAAATT
Source organism: Magicicada septendecula (assembly GCA_034769895.1). Taxonomy (NCBI): domain Eukaryota; kingdom Metazoa; phylum Arthropoda; class Insecta; order Hemiptera; family Cicadidae; genus Magicicada; species Magicicada septendecula. The sequence goes on along the minus strand of CM068369.1, from coordinate 10,140,150 downwards.
AACATCAATGTTATTATTCTTATTATCTCTAATATCATTTTACAAATAGTTTAAATGGCTCACCTCTTCTATAATTTTTGTTCACATTGGTTCCTTGTCTCTAAATGCCAATAGCGTTTTTTTTTTTTAGCGGAGATAGATGTTCATACTGTATTTTTCCAAATGTGATGAAACTTAAAAACAGATTTTTTTAAAGCAGATTCCCTATTTTAAATTACAACCAAGTCGTCAGCAAAAAACAGCACATCTAATATATACCTCCTGCTATTTAGGGTTCCTGATATCCTTAATGCTAGGTTTCACTAAATGGTTCCATTCGCCTACTAGATCGTCGATAGAAAGTAGAAAATTCATTTAATAGTATTTTTATTCTTGGGGAAGCTTTTCCTAGATACGACTGTATTTAAATTAAAGACAGATTTGTACAACCACAAAACACTTGAAACTTTGTGTGACTTTTACCATGTTTATACAAAATTTTTCAATTTTTCGTGAGTAACATTAATATTGTCAATAATAATATACGTTTTCAATTGCTTGCTATTATTTCGCTTCTACGTGATCATTTGTATTTTCCAAACACAGCACAGAATATGGTGATAATTACTACATGTAACAATAATCCTGTTGAAGATAACGCGTTCTGTAATGGCACAAAGCTATCAGGTGTCCTGATGATATATGTTCAGTTTCCGTCTGAGCGTTGTACTTTGTGTGTGTGTGTGTGTGTGTGTGTGTGTGTGTGTGTGTGTGTGTGTGTGTGTGTGTGTGTGTGTGTGTGTGTGTGTGTGTGTGTGTGTGTGTGTGTTGTAATGTATTGACACGATAGGATTATCACAGAGGTATTAACCTTAGAATTTAAGGGTATGATTTAAAGTTTTACAAATTAATGGTATCCTCCCTACATTCAGCTAATTACTAAACCTGCATTAAAGCTATCTCACACAGGCTGTTTAGTCCTGAAACTTAATCGTTGTTTATGTCTGAAGCTCGCATGGCCGGTGTCAATAAAATCAAAATTACGACTAAAAACCGGGCTGTTAGGCCGCGGTCGGTTGCTATTAAACGCTAAAAACCGGGCTGTTAGGCCGCGGTCGGTTGCTATTAAACGCTAAAAACCGGGCTGTTATGCCGCGGTCGGTTGCTATTAAACGCTAAAAACCGGGCTGTTAGGCCGCGGTCGGTTGCTATTAAACGCTAAAAACCGGGCTGTTAGGCCGCGGTCGGTTGCTATTAAACGCTAAAAACCGGGCTGTTATGCCGCGGTCGGTTGCTATTAAACGCTAAAAACCGGGCTGTTAGGCCGCGGTCGGTTGCTATTAAACGCTAAAAACCGGGCTGTTAGGCCGCGGTCGGTTGCTATTAAACGCTAAAAACCGGGCTGTTAGGCCGCGGTCGGTTGCTATTAAACGCTAAAAACCGGGCTGTTAGGCCGCGGTCGGTTGCTATTAAACGCTAAAAACCGGGCTGTTAGGCCGCGGTCGGTTGCTATTAAACGCTAAAAACCGGGCTGTTAGGCCGCGGTCGGTTGCTATTAAACGCTAAAAACCGGGCTGTTAGACCGCGGTAGGTTGCTATTAAACGCTAAAAACCGGGCTGTTAGACCGCGGTAGGTTGCTATTAAACGCTAAAAACCGGGCTGTTAGGCCGCGGTCGGTTGCTATTAAACGCTAAAAACCGGGCTGTTAGGCCGCGGTCGGTTGCTATTAAACGCTAAAAACCGGGCTGTTAGGCCGCGGTCGGTTGCTATTAAACGCTAAAAACCGGGCTGTTAGACCGCGGTAGGTTGCTATTAAACGCTAAAAACCGGGCTGTTAGGCCGCGGTCGGTTGCTATTAAACGCCATCACGTCGTCAACGTTTCGATTACCTGTTGGGAATCTTCTTCAGGCCATTAAGAAGCGGCAGATGTACGCCGAACACTACCCGATAGCTGTATCGGGTGAAAGCAACCTGTGTACAGGTATCGGGTAGTGTACACCGACACGGCCTGACAGCCCGGTTTTTAGTCGTAATTTTCAATTTATCATTATTTTCTACTATTTCTTATTCCTGGCTTTGTTATCTTTCAATCCGCTATGACAGATTCCCACCACCATCGCTATGATCTTCCTCTCTTCTTTCTCCACATACGGTTAATCCATTAACAGTTCTTGCCGCAGTGACCTACCTTCTCTATATGACCTACTTCCCACTGCAGTCTCTTTGCTCTTACGTGTCTATGACGGTTAGTTCAAAAGGTCACGGAGCGACATCTATATTTTAGCTGTACAACTATAAATTTTAGTGTGCTGTAGCATTGATATTCTTGTAAACAGCTGACAATTTTCAAATCAGTATGTCAATTTATTTTAACAGCTGACCAAAATGTACGTGTGACGCGTTTTTTTACAAATGGACAAAATCAGAAAGCGTACTGTTATTGAATTCTTTGTGAAAATGAGGTCTAGCGTAAGTAGAAAAACATAAATAATTTTCAACCAAAGTAATAGCATTTCGAGACAACGAACCAATAACATCAATAATAATAATTAATGATAGAATTGTAGAACAATCGAGCCATTTTTAACGGTTTGCGAAATGATATTAGCTATACTGAGAATTAAGATATCATAGAATACTACCGCGAAATCGCTCATAACTTTCAACTCAAAAGCTGGTACGTGAATCAGATATGGAAAGCCTGTAAAAATTCATAAGTAATGCAAAAAGATATATTCATCATCATCATCATCATCATCCTCAAGGATTAAACCAAGGATGGTTTTTTCCGGTCTCAAACAGGCAAAGATTAGAGCTGGTCACTCCAACGGTTCCTCGGACGTCCCACACTACTCCGTCCCCTCGGCTTATAGTTCCATAGTTGTTTGGAGACGCGGCAGTCATCCATTCGGCAAAAATGTTCCCACGAATTCAGTCGATACTGGGCCATCCTGTAGAGTGTACTCACAATATTCAGTTCCTGCCATATATCTGTGTTTCTTCTATGATGATGGAGATAAATCTCATTTCAGTCGCCTGGATGCGACTGGCCTGGCCTTTCGTTAAACCACAAACAAGCCTTTCTCAGACCCCTATAAACAAGTGTGGGAAGAGCAATCACCTTGTAGAATTTTAAGCGTGTTCCTTTACTTGCAGACTTAAAGGTTCGCCTAATGGTCCCGCACATAAGGTTGAACTTATGCCACTTGTTCACAACGTCGTTGCTTGCATTATAAGACACACTGTAGCCCAGCTAAATTACTAAGTTGTTCCAGGATAGTACTATCTATAACAATTTTTGCCCGTAAGGTATCAGTTCCACGAAAAGCGGAAAAAGATATATTAAAAACATAAAATAAAAAAATTATTAAACTTGTTTTTAAATAACATAATGTTTAAGTGTCACGACAAAAAATATTAATCCTTGGTGGCTTTAGTAACCAAATGTTTATAAAAAAAGTATTAAAGAAATTGAATTATTAAGGCAACACAATCACAACCGTGCCAACGCAGTGTGATATTTTTTGTCTATAAAGAAACTTTATTCAATGAGAGGAGCAGAGGCAAAACAAAGTCCGTACTCTGAAGCTCCCAAAATCTCACGACGTTGATCGGGGGAGGGGTAATTGTCAGGGAGGAACTGTCGGGGAGCTATTGTCCCGAAACCTGCCAATTCTGATGTACATCGTAGAACCTCCATTTATCGAAACGCTTTTAACCAAAATATCGTTTAACCGAAACAACCCACACAAAAAATTATGTATTCCCATGTTTAATACAATGAACATTTGTTTTCCAGATAAAACACAAAAAGTAATGTAGGAAACGTGTAATAAATTGTGCGTCATTTCAACAAAGCGGAAACGGGTCAAGATAACGATCGAAGACCAATCGGAGACAATTAAAAGAATTAAAAGTAACGAGAGTTTGCGAACTGTGGCAGCCGATTTTGGAGTTGGTGTTCTCACTGTTTCTGATTAGGTAAAGATGAAGAGCACGTTTCGAAGATGCCAAACAAGAAAACAATGAAGACGTGTCACAAAACGAGAAAGTAAATGAGACTGTGTTTTTATGGTGCACGAAACAAACGGAATAAGAAGACCGAGACATAGCAGAGAGCACAGCCACGACACCGCTGACGAGATCTTCGATGCCTTGGAGGTAAGAGATTTTGTTTTGCGTTACGGCATTAAATTAGGCTATATGAATACTCGTTTTCTCACGGAGTTTTATTCATACTTTTTTTAGATAGCGTTACGGTTTGTCGAACGATTTGAAGAGTCAAAGCCCTCTGATGTTCTGCTGATGAAGCGAAGGCGAGATATTGCTGCAAAAAAACAATGTGAAAAGAAAAAGCAAAGAAAATAGAAGATTGTTTTTCAAAAAAAATCACAGACTAGTGTTAAAAAATGACTTTATGTAAATAGTTTCATTTTTATTACAAACCTTTGATAATATTGTGTACTTTCTTTAGTTATTTTACTCTTTAAAAAATTATATCTTAATTATTATCCGAAATTTTGGTTATCCGAAACCCCGTCCCCCCTTTGTTTCGGTTAACAGAGGTTCTACGGTATATCCACGTTAAAGTTAGACTATTTAATTTTAACGATTGAAATTATGAGAGAGGGGTAGAGAAAGATAGAGAGAGAGAGAGAGAGAGAGAGAGTGTGTGTGTGTGTGTGTGTTTCCGTCCCTATTAATTTGTTTACAGAATATTGTGAATACACATGTATTTCATACTGTAGCTTTATAAAGTTCTACGCACGCACACAAACACACACATACTTATATATATATATATATATTGCAACAGTACAACCATTAACGGTACTGTGCATTGCCAAAATAATTTAAATAAATAATAAAAATAAATAAATATGGATTAATAAACATGATTCAGATTGCAAGCTGTATCTTAATTACAAGATAAAAGAGAATAAAAAGAGAACGCAGAATTCATGCATGGACACGCACATCTAGCCCACCTGTCGCTAGCGTTGTGTACACGTGTATTTTGTTTGTGTGTGTGAAGCCTGACCGTTCCTGAACTATAACCAACCCTTTTCAAGTATTGATAGGTTTTATGTTTATTTAATTATAAGAAAAATATGTACAGTATGGTAAAACAAAAGACACCAGAGGGTGTAGAAAATAAAGGTGAACAAAGGGTTAAAAGACCGTGACAATGTGACAGAAAGTGCAATTACTATAAGTAAAAAGTGAATAGCTCATTTTGTAATTACAATAAAGTAGTGTAATTTACGTATAGTAAACATATAAAAATTAACGATCGATTGAGCATCGAGTGGTGTGAAACAGACTTCGTAATTCGCGAAGATAGGCGAAAATAGTGAATTGAACCAGAGTGGGGGAAGTGACACGTCGACAAAATCTGACAAGTTAAATATTGTTCAGACATGAGCTTTTGCACGACCTGACTATAAATACCAGGTCGCGCTAATAAAGTTTCTTGTTCTCTATTCAACCGTTGCCACAGGAGGCTATGTCAGTCGACGACGCTAATTTAAATTTATAGTAAGAGGCACAGGACAAACTGAAGTCCAACCAGAGCAGCAGAGCATATACGAGGAGGTCTATGGACACACCCGCAGCATATGATGTGAGGCGTGACGACTAGTAAACCGTACATGCAGTAGAATCCGACCAGAGGACTAAGAGGACACGGAGGACACAGACTGAGGACCAAAGGGGGACGTACGGATGATTAACCACGTCAAACGAGGCGATGAAAAACCAATGTAATTATAGACATTTGAAAGACACTAATTAAAGTTAGAATGCAAGACATTCAACCTGTATTAAAATAACTAATTGTACATAAATGTAAAATCAGAGTAAAATTTAGAATAATATCTCTTGTATAAAATTTAGTAATTGAGAGTAACGTAAATGATAAAAGAAATATTTGATTTTTAAGTTAACGTAATTAATAAAGTCTTGTTGATAAAGGACATATGCATATGCAGTAGAAACTTTTAAAACCAATTAATATTAAAGAAATTGGAATACAAATAAATTCATTATTGAAGTAAATTAATCAGCAATTGCAAAAGATGACCACACAATGAGTAAGAGTAAGCCGAGAGCAAATAAATATTTAATTAATTAAGATTAGATAATAAGATTTATGTATAACCTGTTGTATGTAATTTGTTAACTATAAGTCGTATGCGAAAGAGTCGTACAAACGATTTAATAATGAGTCCTATTTCAATATGCGAAATGAAATATTTTGTTTAATAAAAAATAAATAATGGAACAATTTTAAACTTATATAACGCATCATCTTCTTATTACGATTACACCCATGAATTCAATATATCAATTTGTGTTGTTATATAATTTGGCGCTCCAAAAGCGTGGGGCTACACAAATTAAATTACATTAAATTTGTTTTGTTATAATATATGTGTATATAACGACTACTTCTAGTATTGACAGCCAAGTATTGTAATAAGCTCGTGGATTCAAATGCATATAAGAAAGGTAAAAGCATACCATTGTAACGAATGCAAATTAAACAGAATAGTTGACGCATCTGTCGCGTCTCGTCTTGCATAAAACGAATCAGCAGCAGCCAACTTTGCAGGTGACACACATAGCATCAAACTGCTTTTGTGCCGCGGTTTCCTCATACGTAGAGTCTCGTCGGAATTGTAAAAGCCCACTGCGCTAGCTACGACGTCATCACACGGCGCGGCGTATGCATTAACATCTCCTACCAACCTATACTACCATATTGCGTATCTCTCTCTCTCTCTCACACACACAGGCAACCATTCATATTCAAACGTAAAATAGTATTCCTCAGGGAAACGACAGCATTTATACTTTTTGATCAAGAAGCGAATGCAATCGTAATTCTTTATACAAGCTTCACTAACTTAATTCATATTTTAATAGTGCAAAGCCCACTGATGATCGGTCAATAAGTCATCATCATCACCACTCCAAGAACTAGCCCTTAGACCTGTTCCGCAACCCATCCCCTCCTCGCTCTACCGACATCTCTCTTCCCAGTAGGGTGATAACCCAAGGCAGCCAAAGCTATACGAATATCAAGCATGCGATTCAAGTGTTCACACCATCTCCTTCTGTGGTTTTCAATCCTTTGGTGCAATGATACAATCATTAATCCATTTGCATTTGTCCTTTTGCGTTAGCTTAGATCGTTTTGCCGTATTTCCCATCCGGTTTCCAAGGATCGTATGAGTTCTGTAAGTACATATATTTTTAATTAAGCACGTTGCTGGCCTGCTACAAAACCGCCAACCTGGAGGACCAGGAACTTGATTACGGGCTGCTCTTCCTTTAGAGAGTTGCTTTCACCTTAGCTGACGAGCTCTCTCTGTCCGATCGCAGTAGACTAACTAACTTAGCCTATATATGCAGCCGTAAGCTTACTGTAGGCTCTTCCGCCTCCACACTAGATGCACATCTGCTGCCGATGTGCACCATTCTGCCAGGCCAGGGCCCAGAATACAGCCAGACTATTTTAACAGAACCCTCATCTCTCGCTTGCTTACCGATCCACTCCGCGGAAGAGATTGGCTACCACAACACAACTTGGAGTGGATTGCTCGGCGTAAAAAACGATCAATAAGTATAACACTAATTTTTATATTATTTTTGTCGACAGTATTTATTGTCATCATCAGGACCTGTGTGTGCATAGAAGAGAACATATCAAACAAAACAAGATTAATTAATTGACTGTAATGATGGAAGTTTAGCAAGAATCGGTCCACAAGTATAACACAAATGTTTACATTATTTGTGTCGGCGTTTCGACAATATTTATTGCAATTATCAGCACCTGTGTATGGATACAAGAAAACATATCAAACACAACAAGATTAATTAATTGACTGTAATGATAGACGTTTAGCAAGAATCGGTCCACAAGTATAACAGAAATGTTTACATTATTTGTGTCGACGTTTCAACAATATTTATTGCCGTCGTTAGGACCTGTGTACGGATACAAGATATTTACAAGATATATTTGATATCTTCTTTTGTATCCATACGTAGGTTCCTGATGACGAAAATTGTCGAAACGTCGATACAAATAATATATGAATTTGTGTTATACTTATTCATCAATCCTCGCTAAATTTTCCTTCATTAAAACGTATTGATTAACGGTCACTACTACTAAATTAAGAATTAATTATTAAACTACTAAATATTAAATATTATTTTAGAGTACAGAAGCTCACAAATTATGTGTATTTAGGGATTTGATCCCGCTTTTAGGGGTCAGGGCAATATTTTTAATGAAGTGTATCGTCTATGTACAATTTAAACTGTTGAAAATATAAATGTCGCAACTGGTAAAACAAATTACCCTTCCCAAAAATTCAAACAATCTTATAATTGCTCGTTTTAATAGCTAAAACAATGTCACGGTTCTAAATACTTTAAGTGTTTGTTTTAAAACAGGGCAGCGCTCTCACGATTTATGGACTGGCTTTAGCGTCTCACTGCGTTATTTACTTATGTAATTAAATAACTCGGAGAATTTCACACCCACGCACTTCGTTTTGTGTATTTATGTACCCTTGCTATTACACAATTCCAAAATTCTCTTGCAAGTGTAATAGTTTTAATTTTTCCCAGCAGATGCGTTCTGTTTCCCTCTCATATGGTAGTATGAAAAAATTGGGTTGACAGTTAGTACCAAAATAGCGGGTGAGGATATTATAAAGAAGACTTCTTAGTTTGTATAAGCCGGTTGGAGAGACGTATAGCCAGCTGGAGCTGGACAGTAACAATACACCATGAGTTTAGTTAAATTACTACTAATGTCTTAAGAGTCGTTAAAGTTCAAAGACTCGCATGAGTAGATCACGTTGAAAGAATAGGTTTAACACGTAGGTCTATTTGTTCGCTATTACACAAATCTTAAATTGGAAATCATTAAAAAAAAACAGGAAGCTTGGATAGGCTGGGAGCGCTTAGACGTCGACACAAACGAAGCGGTCCATACATGGCAAGAGTTATACCAACCCGCTACGAGGGACCACAACGGGCATATACGACTTCTTCACTTCCATGTTCCATAAGTAAACGGTATGGTGATGGCGAAAAATCGTGTTTGAGATAAGGGCTGATTCTGATTGTACTACCCTCAAAACATGAAGAAAAGTCATTTTTCGAAAAGTGTCTGTGTGTTTCTGTGTGTCTATGTGCCATTTTTCTATGGCAAACGATAATTGCCGCAAATTCAAACAGAATCAAATAATTTCTTATATTATTACACTCTAAAAGGAAAATGAATGACTGATTAGAATTTTTCATTTGATTACAAGTCTGATGCAGCTGAATAATAGACTTGTCCACTCTCTGGGAAGGAAAATGAATACCATGGTCGTTAGAGTGTTAGTAATGGAGGACTGACGAACATTCTGGTAAAAAGTCATTACTTTAATAATTATTTTCTACGTTTTTCATTGCAATTGAATTTAAAATTTGGTGTAAGTGAGTCATTATAAGTAAATGGGAAAGACTTTAGCTATAAAGTTGATAATACGACAATGGGTATAATTAGTTATTTATGAATTAATTTATTACAGTTTAGTAGAGTTTAGGAATTATTACTTAATACCACGTTTGCCGATAATATTGACGTCTTCTAATGTGTTGATTGGTGTAATGCACAGACATCTTAGAAATAATAGAAGTACCAAATCATGTGTAATGTTTTATAGGGCGCTAAAAATTTTTCCAGCATTGACGTAACCGCCGGTAAAACACAGACAATATAATACATCCTCTGTAATCTGGCATTCCGGTAGTCCGGCCTCTCTTGTAGTCCGGCATTTTCAGGCGGGTGCTGACGAGCGTGGAGGGGAAAACAAGTCGCTGACCACAGACGTCAGTTACATCATTAGTTCCTCGCTAATGCAATTACATTTATTTGCAATTTTTTTTTCTTGGAGTAATTATTTGCCGTGTTTACATAATTTAAGATCGTGAGCGCAAAATGTCGTCACAGTGCAAAAGAAAACATGAAACATTAACACTACTTCATAAAAACAGCTGACGGATGGCGGGTGGCGGCTGGCCTGAAAATTAAATAAGTCTGTTTGAGTAGAAATACAACACACACATAAAACACCAAAAAAATATCAAGACTCTATCACATCAGGTTACACACAAAAATGTACCTATATTAAGGCAATTTAACATTGCTAGCATAGGACCTACCGACTTCTCTTAAAATTATAGAAGACGGTTGCAATCTAAGCCGGTTGCCCAGTAGAAGAGGACATGGAAGAAGAAGATATGTATGACATTCGACAGTAAAACGGGCAAAGTACAGGTCTAACCACATACTGCTTCCAGTAAAAGAAGAAGAAGAAAATACTAAATTTTAAAATACTTAATAATGTAGGAAATGGCCAGCAATGTAGGGAATAGATTAACTGCAATGGAAATGGATTTTTGGAGAAGAGCAGCTGGTAGATAAAGACGTGAAAGAATTAGAAATAGCAAGATATGAAGACTGATTTAAACTGAACTAATTATAATGGACCAGATTAAACAAAGAAGGAAGACGAAGATGGTGCGGCCATGTGAGGAGAATGGAGGATGGAAGTTTACGTAAGGCAGCTCAGAACTAGAAGTTTGCAGAAAGGAATAGAAGAGAACAACCTTTTGTCTACATGGGACCGTAATGTAGAACAGGCGATGGAGAAATCTGGACTAGTATACGTGGATGCGGTGGATACAGTCAAATGGAGTTCTCAGGCGCCAGAGGATTTGTCTAAAGTAGAACTGTGTATCTGTATTAAAGTTTTATTTAGTCTTATAGTCCACTAAATCTTTATGTGCTGTTAAAATGTTTTTCATTTCGGTATTGTAGGTCATTGTTGCAAGGTTTGAAAGGAAGATCGTAAGACGTGTTTATGACCCGGTTAAAGAAGATGACGAATGGAGAATTAAAAATAACCAGGAGAGAGATGAGCTATTGAATCACGAGGACATTGTAAGATTTATAACGGCTCAACGAATACAAGGGTTAGGTCATCTAGACGGATGGATGATTAGTGTATTTCAAAGAAAATTCTGAGGGCGCAAGTCTATAAAAGCAGAAAGAGAGACTGATCTAGGAAAAGATGGCTGGATGATGTGCTAGAAGAACTTCTCAGAAGAATGGGTGTGAGGGGTTACACTGAGATGGAAATGGACAGGAGACTTTAGAGAACAATGGTGTTGGAAGCCACGGCTCACGTTAGCCTGTAGTGCTGAAGAAGAAGATCCATTGTTGTATTATTAGGCTGGAGGAAGCCCTACGCTAAAACATATTAAATTTAATTTCTTTAAATAAAAAGCAGTTGAAATTTTAAGAGTTTTTTCGTGGAAGCCAAGAAAGACCTGGACACAATGAATGATTACTGAGACGAAATGTCGACAATTTTCTTAATTTATTCACGGCAGGTTTTCAGGTTAGAAATATGAGTTATACTTTCACGAAACGCCGAGGTGAAATTCAATAAGTGGGTTGCGTTGAATTAATTTAATTAATGCCTATTGGAGTATAGTGCTCATTGTCAACGCCCGTTCCTTATCAAACCAGACAGAGAGAGAGAGAGAGAGAGAGAGAGAGAGAGAGAGAGAGAGAGAGAGAGAGAGAGAGAGAGAGAGAGAGAGAGACAGACAGACAGAGACAGAGACAAAATTTTTAAATAGCTGCTACGTAGATGCTCGTAAGCCGTTTCTTCCATTACATTTTATTCTTACAGTAATTTTATTAACTTAGTTTTGAAACTTGTTAATTTTTAATTCTGAATATAGGACTGCAAACAATTCAGTTAACCAAGCTTAATACAAAGTTTTACAATAATCAAATTATTTGACCAATTGTTTTTATAAAATTCGTACACATTTTTTTCAGTGGAACTTAAATTTTAGCTACACCATCAATTAGCACTTCTTCCATTCGCTTCAACCCTTCGTACCTAAACTCTCTATTTGTACATCAAAAACAGTATTGTTACGAAAGTATCACGGATCGTCATATCGTACAGTGGAAACAAAATTCAAACGCCAATGAAGTCACTAATTTCCACCTTTAATTAGTCACAAATAACAATTTGGAATTAACAAGGTACTCCCGTACAGTAAGTCTAGCTAAGTTTGTCCACACGCAATAATAAGTGTCAACTATCGGGGATGCGCGCGCACCATTCCAACACAATAATCGCTTTCCACTTGATCCGCACTCAACAATGTCGCTAGGTGTAACTCACTAACTAAGCCGATTGCTGTTGCTTGTATATAGCCTGCAGATGTTCCAGAATAATTTTCCACTCTTTTGCGGGTGTAATCTGCATAGCTAAGAGTACTTGAACACTCTGAAAGCTCCTTAAGGCCTCTATTAGACTATGCCACTGGTGGCAAACTTGATGGGTCCACCGTATTATGTTAAAAAAATGAATCTGCCACCAGTTTCGCCACCGTTAGAGAAAGTCTGTTGTTTGTAACATAGAAATGTAGTTGAGAAAATGCATCAAACGTAGGTTTGTTTCTCCTTGTACTACTATTAAAAAAGAGGAGACAGAGAGTTGAGAAAATTCATATACTTCCAATGCTAGCTTCAAGAGAAGACAGAGGAATGTATTATACTTTGTTTAATGAAGTTTGTGCAAATGATAATACATTTTTAATTACTATCACATGTCAAAAGCTTCATTTTTCGAACCTTTAGACTACATAAAAAGAGACATAAGTGGTGTTAACACGAGGATGAAAAGAAGATTTTATATTATTTCTTATAGTGGTTAATTTCTCCACCTTTTTCAGAACTTTTATTAGCGCTTTCACTTGACATTATCACAAGGCAAAACCAATCAACTGACTTTCAGTAGCAAAATGACGGGTAGAGAACACCTGATATTATAAAGCTGTGTGATGCGCGGGCAGTTGTGGTGGCGCCACTAGTGGCCTTGTGCAATAGGCTACGTCTGAAACAATGCCACGGCTCGCGGTGGCGCCACCAAAAGTTGCCCGAGCTGTTGCCGGGGCCGTCCACCAGCCGGGCACCAATTTTTTATGGCGCCACCACTTACCCTAATCTAATAAGTCTCATTTGTTTTAATGCACCACGACAGGTTTAGCCACTGGTGCGCCATCAGTGGCCTAGTGTAATAGAGGCCTCAGCACGGCCTTGGCAGAGGCAATGCACCTGCTCTCGGGTAGACGACAAACGTGTAGAATTTTACGCAACTGTACTTGCCGACTTTTCGAGAGCGTTACTTAATTTTCGTAGCTGTATTGTATTCTAGGCATACATAGCCGTTGTGCCGACAGAGGAGTTTGTGCGGGAAGAAGGCAAGGCCGTCGTCGCCCGCTCGTGTGCTGCGTCCCGAGCTTCAAACACGGCTCCTGCCGAAAGGACCGTTAGATAGTCTGGATTTTTAGAGTGTGGGCTGCTGTCAGCCGTTTCCCCGTAGTGGTTTTTTTTCTTTGGTTTAGGTAACTTCACCTGTTTGACTTTACCAACACTTCAATGTTGGTCGCCCGAAGCTACAACGTAAGCAGCCCGCAGTGGCACAGTATTCTGGTACAGTTGTCAACAATTCTGTTAGGGCACTCTTCGCGATTTCCTATTTCTCCTTTTGTGTGTGTACTTTGTTGTCTAGAGGGATCCATTAGTAACGGCCATAAAAGAACAAGTAAAAAGAAACTGGCTGAAGGGAATAAGTAAGTCGAATGCATAAGAAACAAAGGTTATAGAACAAAATAGAGAACCGGCAGCTGAAATATAGTAAACAGACCGTTATTAAAAGAACCAAGAACCTCCGATGGTCTAAAAAATATTTGAATTTGAATTTATCTGACAAATATTTACCATTACAGAAAAAAATATCGGTATGGAGAACTATACATGACTTACATGTTCGAAGATTTATGTTGAAAATCATTTACTTGAATTCGGTTCGATATTTTCTAAAAAAAATATCGCCCACCCTCAAACTATTTTCACTATTTATAAGTTATTATGGAGTAGTCGTTTAATATAATGTTTTTTTTTCGAGTCACTTTATCTATACAAATTAGGTACTTTATTCTTATAAAGAAACTAAACTACGCAGATAATCATCCCTCCTCCTCAACCGAGCCCCACCATAGTGATATTTCCACTTTCATAGAGTAATAGTTTTATCATATGTAATTTATAAGGTATCTTATTCTTCAAAATTAAATATTCGTACTTTACTTGATTTCAACACAGCAATTTTCAAAAAATCATCCCCTCCCCATAAAACTACCCACTCTATTTATAAATATCTCATTTACCATTTTACAGTGGATTAGTATGTCTTTTCTTATGGGGGCACTTATTTATTAAAATTAAGTACTTTACTCTTTTTAAAACACAAAACAATGCAGGTAAACTACCCCTACCTCCTAACCGAACTACCTGGTTGCCTGGCAACAAAAGTATTTTATTTTTAACAATTAGCATCGTTTGAAAACTGTAAATAAAATTTTTTAAGTACTTTGCTCTTGTTAAAACGGAAAACTTTGAAGGTAAACTACCCCCTTAACTGATCTTCACCTAAATTAATAGGACTTGAGTGCTCTACACCTTAGGCACATATGCAAAAAGTATTTGATTGTGTTTGAATTTGCGGCACTTTTCGTTCGCCATATAAAAAATTCTACCACACAGTCACACACACAGACACTTTTTGGAAAATGGCTTTTCTTTATGTTTTGAGGGTAGTACAATCAGAATCAGCCCTTATCTGGAACATGATTTTTTTCGCGATCACCATACTTCCATTTTCTTACGGACATGGAAGTAAAAATGTTCAATTGCTTACGAATGTCTTTATTGTAGAGTCTATCCCTTCTTGTGCAGCCTTTAACAGATTGCAAGAATCTCATGTCCGATGCCGTCTGTATTCTACTCAGATGTTATCGTCAGGGGTCCACAGCCGGTCAATACAAGAGTTTAGCTCACCCGATGTACCTTAGCTCGATTTTGTTTCAACCTGTCTTGAATGGAATCTTTTTAATCATTCCTGTCTGGTCTTTCCGAACCAACTCTTGGTCTTTTCGAATCCGTCGCTATAAGGTTTTTGAGAGATAAGAAGTCTTACATTTTTTTTATTCTTCAGCTTTACTAGATAATTCTTGTTTTCCTTTCGCATCACCCGCTAAGGGTTAAAGGTGCCGAACGGTCAACGGTCCTAGGGGAGGAAAATGAAGGTATCCCAATGGCACTAGAGTCAAAAGAACCTAGGGGATGGGTCTCCGAATAAAACCCAGACCAAAACCAGAAGCTCGAAGGTAGCACTCCTACCACTGGTCTTACTCAAGAGAACGCTGGTAACGTCCTTAGGGGACATTTGTCTTATTCGAAAGTCACAAACATCTGAGTAGAAAAACGTCAGCCCTTATTTCGAAAACGATTTTCTCGCGATCACCGTACTTCAATTTCCTTACGAAACATGGAAGTAAAATCAACGCGGACAATCGGGAACTCTCTGTACTTGTACGGTTTACCACAGTAGGCCTAGTACTATTGCTACCCACTGCTTGCCGTTACACAACATAATACTTATTGTTAAAGCTCATTCCAGTGACGTGTTGCATCCACTTTCCCTACACGTGTTGAGGCTACAAAGTTACAATGAAACATGCGGCACTTTTAAACGTGGACACTGAATGCAAACAAAAACACAAAAATTGAAGAGCTAAGATAAAATAACAGAGAACTAGATAAAAGAGTTTGCATAGTACAGCTGTTACTGCTTCAACTCTTGTCTGTAAACGGCTCATGAATTTTAATGCGTCACAACATATGATGTAAGTACTTACGCTCTGCTCGACATGATCATCAAACGAGGTCAAGTTGATACATGTTCGAGTAGACTTTTACAGATGTAATGTAAAGATTACAATAGCGTCACTAGAGATCTTTACAAAGTATACACGATAAAAGGCATTCCATTTAGTATGGATACAAAATTTCCTTGGTTGAAAAGTATTTATCCAAGAGCTAAACGGATGGGCTTTTGTCATAACAGAATAATGTATAAATGCGACGTTTCGGGCACACAATCGGCACCCTTCTTCAGGTTAATTATATATTAATAATTGTAAAGAAATAAATAATACTCTATCAATCCGTAATAGAGAGTCATCATCATCACCACCACTCCAAGTATTAGGCCTTAGGCCTTTTCCGGAACCCACCTCCTCCTTGGTCTACCGACGTCTCTCTTCCCAGTAGGGTGATAATCAAGGCAGCCACAGGTAGTCGAATATCAGGCACGCGATTCAAGTGTCCACGTCATCTCCTTCTGTGGTCTTCAGTCTTCTGGTGAAATGATACAATGTTTAAATCGCGTCTAATACCCTCGTTCCCTCTCAGATCCACGCGAGGACAACCTTGCGTCCCTCGTAGAAATTTTATTTCGGCTGCGTGAATCCTCTTCACGTTCCTTTTACCAAGAGTCCATGTCTCACTAGCATACAGGAATGTGGGAACAGCCACAGTTTTATAAAATTTCATTCGTGTATTCTTCCGTATTTTATTTTTTAGGTTCCTGTTAGAGAGAATCAACAAAATAATAAAAAAAACAAAATTACACACATAGTATATTATAAAAAAATAAAATAATCTAATAAATACTTACTATGAAAAACACACGCACAACAATCACAAAACACAAGCACAATGATCACGATCACTTGCACCCCACCTTGGCAAAGGTCAACAAAACACTGCTTAGAGTATAATTCATTTCTTTACATGTATTAGTATATGATTAACCTGAAGATGGTTGTCTATAGTTTCGATGGCCGAAACGTCACATTTATACGTTTTACTGTGAAGGCCAAAGTCGTCAGTTAAATTTAAGTTCGAATGTGTACATAGTGGAATACAGTCATCTTTTAAAGAAGATGAACACATATTGTCAAGTGTCTGCAGATTAAGGTGAGGACGATTCGCAGACTTTGTGGTGAAACAAGTTACTTTAGTTATTTAGAGGAAGGGAGCTAAGAAATAACATTGTTTGGATAGAAACTGCTTTGAGAATATATTCCAAGCTGTATTCAATTGCTACTAAACTATACTACTGAACACTATTAAAAATTAGCAAACTACATAAATTAGCTGTGGAAATTGCTCACTATTTTAAAAGAAGTGCCTTTATTATTTGTCAAAATTTTGATATAATTTTTCAGTTTTCATAAAAATTACAAAAAAAACCTGATTACTCTGCGTTTTTTGTTTAGTAAAGTAACAATATTAGATCAATCATACAATAAACTCTAAACATTTCAGACTATCAGATTTTGATCTTTAATCTTTAACCCAAGATGGGCATCTACACTTTTTTCAAATTTTTGATCTCTTTTTTGGACCCTGGAGTAAAAAAAACAAGTTTTTAAAACCGTATAGTAAAGTCAGATCTTGGTTAAAATTATATCTATGTATATATATATATATATATATATATATATACTAATATTTAAAATTTATATTTACTTTACCTCAAGATGTTATTTTTCCTTTATCTAAAATAAATATAAATTTTAAATATTTTATATATATCAAGAAACGAACTGAAGCAGAAAGTGATAAAACTCCTACGTCCTGCGTATCGGGTTAAAACGTCCTGCGACGTTGTCCGATGCCTAATTGCCAATATCTCCTGTCGTTGCAGTTTTCTTCGGTTAGACCTCGTACACTCATTGATCTCCTTACACCTTCCCATTGTATCCATGTTACTTTTGTCCTTCCCCTTTTTCTGTTTTCCTGTGGAATCCATTTCATCACTCTCTTTGGCAATCTCTCTTTATCTGGTTTAATTACCTCTTTTTTGGTTAAAATTATCTTTAATTTAATATATCACACAGAATTTCCAATTTTATCAGACTTTTGCCTCATTTTCAAGCTCTGATGTACAAAATTGTTTAATTTATAAAAAATGATGCTAAATTTAGATTTTAGTTAAAAATCCCCTAATTTAATACCCCTCATGGAATTTCGATATTTTGTTCTACTTTTCCCCACTCACATTTTTGCCTCTTATCACTACTTTTTTTGGGGATCAATCTCAAAAACAATAGGGGTTTGTAAGTAAAAAGTATGAATACACATGGCAAGTTTTGTGAAAATCGTGTGTTCGAGTTCAAACATTATTGTGAGGCATACCCCTAAAAGACAGATAGACAGACAGGCAAATGCCATATGGTTAAGTTAAAACTGAAATCTTGCTTCCCTCAACCAAAAAATCACTTTGATACCAATGTAAGTTGTACTAAGACAGGAGGAAGGTGTTGCGGCCAGTACGACGTTTGTCCCGCCTATTATAAACTTAGGTTTTATTTTACGTACACATGTCTGCTAACTGACTGAGACACTCTGAAGACTAAAAATCATACATTGTATTGTTACAGTAGGATTCTAATTTCTGATCTCTAGTAGCCAATTCTCATATCGCACAAACGCAGACAAAGCAGTGTTACGACTATCTCACTGATCGAACAGTGGAAAACAAAATACAAGACACCAATGAAATCATACATTGTATTGTTTTAGTAGGATTCTAAGTTCTGATCTCTAGTAGCCAATTCTCATATCGCACAAACGCAGAGAAAGCAGTGTTACGACTATCTCATTGTTCGTCGTATCGAACAGTGGAAAACAAAATACAAGACACCAATGAAATCACAAGTTTTATTTATCACAATTAATAATTTGTAATCAACAAGATAGTCTCTTACAACAATTCAAGTAAAAATTGTCCACTCGCAATAATAATGTCAATTATAAAGAATTCCCCACTAATTATAACACGATAAAATTTCACACAATAGTTCGACAAACACTCGCTCCGCGCTAAGAGAAATCGCTCAACACAACTGAACTGACTACCCGAGGTAGCGCACGAGTTCTAGAAATTTGCCATCCTCACTTCATGCCACTTAATGCGAATCTCAAGTGTTCTTGAATACACTGGAACCTACTTGAGAACGGCCTTGAGTGAGGGAACACCTGCTACACTGGAAGGGGGAGTACGAGTGGAGAATGTTCTAGGCTATTCCATAGCATTCTCGTTACAATATATTCTATTGTTTTAGCAGAATTCTAATTTCTTATCTTTAGTAGCCAATTGTTGTAACCCACAAACGCAGACAAAGTATGAGCCTCTTAATCCTCGACTACCCATAGAAAATAAAACAACGTTGTTTTTTACAGCGTTGTCTATGGAATACATAGAGCTGCGCAATAAAGAGGAATAGAATTCAATGAATGTGTGTGTGTGTGTGTGTGTGTGTGTGTGTGTGTGTGTGTGTGTGTGTGTGTGTGTGTGTGTGTGTGTGTGTGTGTGTGTGTGTGTGTGTGTGTGTGTGTGTGTGTGTGTGTGTGTGTGTGTGTGTGTGTGTGTGTGTGTGTGTGTGTGTGTGTGTGTGTGTGTGTGTGTGTGTGTGTGTGTTAGAGAGAGAGAGAGAGAGAGAGAGAGAGCGCAGTCAATAGAGCCAAGCAGTTTCGTTAAGACGTTACGTCACTCAGCAGAGAGCAGTCGATTTCACTCAGATTCCACTGAGATTCGCCAGACAATGTGCGGAAGAAACCAACCCCGCCCCGCCGTACATACCAGCGCTTACTATTTTTAGCGGAAAAAGCTTTAACACATACAATACTGATTGAATGAAATACATTTACAAGACGTATCAATTTACCACATTCTCTGAAGTGCCAACGTACTGTCGGAGAAGCGTTTCCTGCATGTTAGCAAACCTTTATTTATTTATTTTTATCCCTGTATTACTTTTTTTTTATTTGCTTTGTAAAACGATTAATGAGACAAAAATATAAGTTCTTAGGTTTTTACAGTCGGCGTCAACATTCTTAAAACACGGCCTAATAGCCCGGCATTTTACTCTGCTGGTGAGGCCGAAACTTCAAACACGAGACCGCAGCCTAATAGCCCTGCATTTTACCCTGCTGGTGAGGCCGAAACTTCAAACACGATACCGCGGCCTAATAGCCCTGCATTTTACCCTGCAGGTGAGGCCGAAACTTCAAACACGAGACCACGGCCTAATAGCCCGGCATTTTACCCTGCTGGTGAGGCCGAAACTTCAAACACGAGACCGCGGCCTAATAGCCCTGCATTTTACCCTGCAGGTGAGGCCGAAACTTCAAACACGAGACCACGGCCTAATAGCCCTGCATTTTACCCTGCAGGTGAGGCCGAAACTTCAAACACGAGACCGCGGCCTAATAGCCCGGCATTTTACCCTTCTGGTGAGGCCGAATCTTCAAACACGAGACCACGGCCTAATAGCCCGGCATTTTACCCTGCTGGTGAGGCCGAAACTTCAAACACGAGACCACGGCCTAATAGCCCGGCATTTTACCCTGCTGGTGAGGCCGAAACTTCAAACACGAGACCACGGCCTAATAGCCCTGCATTTTACCCTGCAGGTGAGGCCGAAACTTCAAACACGAGACCACGGCCTAATAGCCCGGCATTTTACCCTGCTGGTGAGGTCGAAACTTCAAACACGAGACCACGGCCTAATAGCCCGGCATTTTACCCTTCTGGTGAGGCCGAATCTTCAAACACGAGACCACGGCCTAATAGCCCGGCATTTTACCCTGCTGGTGAGGCCGAATCTTCAAACACGAGACCACGGCCTAATAGCCCGGCATTTTACCCTGCTGGTGAGGTCGAAACTTCAAACACGAGACCACGGCCTAATAGCCCGGCATTTTACCCTGCAGGTGAGGCCGAATCTTCAAACACGAGACCACGGCCTAATAGCCCTGCATTTTACCCTGCAGGTGAGGCCGAAACTTCAATCACGAGACCACGGCCTAATAGCCCGGCATTTTACCCCGCTGGTGAGGCCGAAACTTCAAACACGAGACCACGGCCTAATAGCCCGGCATTTTACCCTGCAGGTGAGGCCGAATCTTCAAACACGAGACCACGGCCTAATAGCCCGGCATTTTACCCTTCTGGTGAGGCCGAAACTTCAAACACGAGACCACGGCCTAACAGCCCGGCATTTTACCCTGCTGGTGAGGCCGAATCTTCAAACACGAGACCACGGCCTAATAGCCCGGCATTTTACCGTTTCAATAATATTGCCAACAATTTGTATTGTTACAACAGTATAGAACAATCTACGTGTTTATCGAAGGTTCCGGAGGTGTACGTGAATGTTGTGGCGTACGTGATTCTCAGCGCATTTGCTAGACTGCGGCAGAATTCGCGCGGCCGTACGCTGACTGTGTCAAGGCTGCAATTAATTACGTCGTAGTTTAGAGATAACGCGTAGTCGTGGAATGATCTGGTCTGTGAGGGGGTATAAATATAAGGCGTCAGCGGCCTTAGTTACTCTGTGCGTTAAAGTGGTTATTGTGGCGAAGTGTTGTGTTTTATAATCGGGCGGTATAACTATAATACAATTGTGTTTTATATTAGTTGACATTTTATTGCATCTCAACAATTGTTATTTTATTTGCTGTAAGAGACTGTGTTGTTAAGTACAAACTGTTTAACTGTGATAATTAAAGCTAGTGATTAGTGACTTAATTGGTGTTTTTTTCCACTGTACCATACGACGATCAGTAAACCGTCGTAACAGTATGTAATTACCCACAAGTGGTACTTAAAGACTATAAAATGTGGATTCCGTCACATAATGAATAATCTGTGTGACTCTGAAAGATTGATAAACTGTATAGACCTCTACAGGACAATAACGCAACGTTGAGAATGGAAGTGACCTGCAACAGTATACACAGAATGAGGAATAAGTACAGGATATAGTATTTTTGGGATTGGAAAGAAAACAATTAGAACAGACTATAAGAGAGAGAAAAGAATTGGATACCGCAAGGATACCGGTCAAAGAAAACGATGATTAAATGCATACTGTAATAATAGAGCAACAGACTGAAGGAAAACAGAAATATTTCTCTTCTTAATGTGATGTCCAAACCATTTTAACTGTCACCTCTCAAGTAACAATGCGTTTGTCAACTGTACTTAAATTTCACTGCGTTTTAGGTTTATTCCTGAGTCTGAGGCACGCGTCCTTGGTTAATTCCCACATCTAAAGCTGTCAGCTCAGCATTTACCATCAATACAACAGAACTGTAAGTAAATCAAATCAAATGTTACATGTCCAGTTTTTTTCTTTGTTTTTTATAAGGTACATGACCAAAATAAAGTCATCCTAACTTTTAGCTTCTTGCTATCTTCTTTTTTTACACTTTATAACTTAGAAAAACCATTTAAGTGTATTGAAAATTTTAGAAAACATCCAATTACTACCAATCATTAATTCTTATAAAGATGAAGAATGAAAAGAAAGTTATTAACACAGTGAAGATAAGAAAGCTTCAGTATCTGTAACATCTCATGAGAAATGAACAGAGATTTTACTTATTGCAGTCCATACTACAGGGAAAAGTACTTGGAAAGAGAGGAGTTGGGGGACCGAGAATCTCATGTCTGACTGAGAAATTTAAGGAACTGGTTTGGCATGAATACAACTGTCATATTCCGTGCAGCAGTACAGAAAGTTAAAGTAGTCTGTATGATATCCACCATCCGAAACGGATGGGAGCTATCAGAAGAAGACCAATTATTACCAAGATTTTGATGCGTTTTTAATTTCAAGGAGCGAAGCGAGTTCTCAGTTTTAAATAAACAGTTTGGTAATTTTAGGCTTTCACGGGGGTCGGCGTCAACTCTGTTGAAATTCGATTCACTAATCTCCGGGCTATTAGGCCGTAGTCCACTGCTGCCGCACAGAACAGACGTTTCGGCTCCCCCGTTGGAAGCCATCTTCAGTGTAAACGACTTGAGTAACTGGAAGATTGTCACCAGTTACTCGAGTCATTTACACTGAAAATGGCCTCCAACTGTTGAACCGAAACGTGTGTTCTGTGCGGCAACAGTGGACCACAGCCTAATAGCCTGCAGACTGGTCAATCGAATTTCAACAGAGTGACCTATTCGGATTTTGTCTGTCCGTCTACGTTTTGGGGTATAGCTCACGATAACTTTTGAAAGTATCGAAAGATTTTATAAAACTTGGCATGGGTGCCCACAATTTTATCTTACAGAATAATATTGTTTTTGAGATTGATACCCACTGCCCCTCAAAAAAAAAAAAGGAAAAATTGTAAAAGCGTCCAAATTTTGGCAAAATCGCAAAATCTCCATGTGGGGTAACAAATTAAAGTGAATGTTAACCAAAATATTGCTACGTAATGCGGAAAAAGAGTTACACCGTTGCAGAACAGTCTACGTGTTTTTCGGATGTTTCACTGGAATCCGGCTGTAATGTTGCGTGCGTAGGTGATCTCTACATGCGTTAGCGAGACTATTCTAGACTCCGCCGGGCGTGCGCTGTGTGTTCAAGACCGCAATCAATTGCGCTCTAGTGTAGCGCTGATGCGTAGTATGGAATATTCTAGTGTCTCAGCTGGGTATAAATACAAGACTTCAGCGACGCTCAGTTCAGTTATTGTCAGGCGATTTACACAGTGCGGTTTGAAGTGTTGTGGCAAAGTGTTATGTGTTTTATAATTGTGCGGGACTCGTTGACATTATAATTAGTTGACATTATTATTGCGTGCGAAGAATTTTTATTTGAGTTGTTGTAAGAGACTATCTTGTTGATTACAAATTGTTTAATTGTGATAATTAAAGCTGGTGATTAGTGACTTAATTGGTGTCTTGAATTTTGTTTTCCACTGTACCATACGACGATCAAGGACACCGTCGTAACAATATGAATTTAGAATTTAAAATTTCTCTTTTAAAAATTTTAAAATGGAGGACGCCGAGGGTCAAAAGTGGGTAAAAATTTCATGAAAGCGCAGAAATTCATTTGGCGTATCAAATTAACGTTTCAACAACTTCGCCCTGACAAAATATCACAGACCCCCCCCCCCCCGAAAAAAAAATTCCACAAAATGAATTTTTAATGTCATAACTTAACAATGTTTAATCTACATTGTAATTTCTGTAATTTATTTTTATATGAATGATATGTAACTACAATATGTACTTAAAAATTCCTCAGTCTTTCTGTAGACGTGTATGAAATTTAAAGATTTACCCCAATTCCAAGTCATTGATATCACAGTGCATTTAAGATTGCATGGATCTACTTTTTAATATTACTGACTCTTCAGTTAGTGACTTAAATGGAGTTTTCGTCACTAACTCTCCAGTTTTATGACCGACCAAACGCCAAATTCTTGCATGCAATTAAACAGTATGCTCTCTGCACCTTAGCCTGTTCAGTGCTTATTGGTACAATCTTTCCTTTAATGGAAATAAGTCTACAACATAGCGTTTTTTTCGCATCTGTGGAACGATTCATAGGTACCTGAAAATTAAAACACGGAAGGATACCCGAATGAAATTTTATAAAACTGTGGCGGTCCTCACATTCCTGTGTGCTAGTGAGACTTGGTAAGAGTGATGCACAGAGGATTCAGGCAGCCGAAATGAAATTTTTAAGAGGGATGCAAGGTTGTTCTCTCTTAGATCGGTGAAGGAACGAGGATATTAGACGCAATGTAAACATTGCATCATTGTTCCAGAAGACTGAAGACCACAGATGGAGATGGCGTGAACACTTGAATCGTATGCCTGATATCCGTCTACCTGTAGCTACCTTGGGTTATCACCCTACTGGGAACAGAGATGTCGGGGAGGAGATAGGTTCCGGAACAGGTCTAAGGCCTAGTCCTTGGAGTGGTGATGATGATGATGATGACATAACGCTTTTAAAGGGAGTGTAATAATAAAAATTGTGTTTAGACACAATGTAAATATAAAATTTAATTAATACAAATACAGTAATAACGGACTAATAGGTGCTCTCAGGTGTCTATTATATTAAAAGACCGTTGTAGGTGTATACAGCGAGTATGTGACGATTTCATAAAAAAAAATATATATATATATATAAAGGAGAGAAATTTAAATTTTAATAAATCGCACATTTAAACAAATTTTAAACCCCTGAAATAACTCAAAATAATATTTAATAAAGAGATTTAAAAGGCCAAAAGGAATGCGAGTGTAAAGGTAAGGGTGTGAACCCTTTAATAATTTACCATGCATTGACATGCGGTAACCGGAATCAACTTGCATACACACCCATAAACAAAACTAATAATACCTGTAAATTGCAATTAAATAAATAAATAAACAATAACACAGTAGTATACCATAATTAATTCTGAAGTAAAGCATATCTTTGGATAATTAATAGGTCAAACATTAATACCGTAAATATCGAATAAAGGTGGAACTATTTTATGGTGAAGCGTAAACTCCGCGCAGTTAACTTACCTGTCCTAACATAGTAAATCAGTCGAGATGGAGCGTTCTCGTTGTAAACAGTACATACGGGAACCATGCCCCAAAAGTACGACAATATTTGTTTGTTTTTTTTAGGTGTAGATTTAACAATGTGCAGAGGAATGTAGCGGTAAATTAGTGTGTCATAAAGTAAACATGTAATCTATAAAAAAAAATATGAATAAATAAGTGTGCGGGATGACATCTCTACTGACTAGTGTGTAAGATATCAATGTTTCTTTAAAATAAAAAGGTACGAGGTACCTAAAGTGACAACCTTTTATCAATAATGATGTGACGTGCATTTCTGTGGCAAACAAAAACATTAACTTGAGTTATACTACTAAAGAGGCTTAGCTACCAGAGTTCTGAGAACAGCATACCAGCTTTATAATGACCGAATCACTTCAGGAACTTCAGCAGGAAAGAAACTTACAATAAAGATCGACCATCTGTAGACACCCCAAGGACCAAGGAGCAGGACACGGAGTAAACATCAGAATAGCAAGGTGACGCGGAAGCCTGTCTTCCGTGGTTAATTAACATTCAAACAAATGATTTGTAAAAGACACTTTAAATAACAATATAAAAGACTTTAATAATAGTCAGTCTGTAACATGTAGTATGTCATACGATTAAAAAATATTTGTAGTAGCAAGTAATGCTTATATTATAAAGCTTCTCTGATACTAAAAGTTAAATCAAGTCCACTCTTCAAATGGCCCCCAAATAGTATGATAGTTTATGAGTAAGTGAGCTTTACTTACAAACCAGTTTAATATCCCGGATCCGTGGAAAATGCTAGCATATAACATTCCTTATTTTGAGGGCCCCTTCAGAAAATATGTTGTAAACTCTAAACTATATATTAAGAAAACCTTATGGTGAAAACCTCATGTAGAGCTGTTAAAGAAATCGTTTAATAAAGAGATGTCATTACACAACACATAATACTGAGTGAATAAATCATCAGATACCCCTGTAAAATTTCCTTTAATTCTAACTACAGCTTGTAAAATTAATAATTAGAAGTTGGTTACGACTATGACAGCCTATGCAATTGATCCGAGGCAATTATGCACAGGTTCCCGATGTTATAACGTAGGTAAGACGTTATAAGTAGGCCTTGCAAAATATGGATACGACACATTTAAGTTTTCCGGATAGAAAATAAACCACGGCCCTACAGCACACAAAAAAATGTTACTGAAATATATAAACTGTTTTAGAATAGTTTTTATAAAATAGATAACTGTACAGCAGTAAAGCAATAAAACAACAGTTCTGCCTTAGCCTATGCTGTACCATAGCCGGCTCTAGTAGAAAGCTGGAACATTAAACGTGGCAACACTGGAACCAGTTGATATTTGAGGCCGACTAGACGATCTCTTAATTTATGTATTTCAATAATCAAATCGTATCATTTTTAATTGCCGGTTAACAGCAGTTTTATAATTATTCACTTTTTGCAAATTAAAAGTTTATTATATAAAATTCTGTTATATTATTTAAGAACTATAATAATCAACTCATTCATATGATACAAATTCAATAATTCGAACAAAATGAATTCATTAGGCCTATCACTAATTCACCAGCTTAAACGTATAGTACTAAGTGCGCACATACCTATAATTTAGATTTAGCTGTAAATAGGCGTACTCATAATTTTAGTAATGTTATGAAATTAAATCAGAATATAATATGTTCACTGTAGCTATGTTACACAATGCTTACAGACCTCAGACACAACGTTGCCACGTTTAACGTTCCCGCCTTTTACAAGAGCCGGCCATGGCTGTATACATAATTGTAAGAACAACTTAGTTCATTGTAAACAACCGTTTATATTTGACACAAAATGTTCATAATTACAGTAAAAACTTTCTCTAATTTCTACCTTCTCCAATATAAAATTCAAAAAACTAGATGTCTATGTGTTAGAATCACTTTCCGTATTTAGTGGCTTAAAAAAGTCTTTGATTTTCATATCAGGCTGATTAGAGTTAATTTCTTCAATTAATAGCTCACGAAGGTGTTAGTGATCATAATCGGGCGATATGTTTTTATTTTTTGATTGCTGAACATACTCAGTGACAACGTTCAAGTGGTCTTTTACTTGACTCGCGTTATCCAGCGTTGGTAAGCGTCATTTTTCAGCCTGATCGTCATTAATTTTTCAACATTTCACGTTTCTTAGAACTGTTTGTAATAGGCGGGGTCCGTTATAAAGGTGGCTTATTGTGTATGTAAATTCTGACACAATGAAATCAGTTCTAAGCCAGTGTCAACATAATAATCAATAAACTAAAGCCTTTAGACATTTATTCAGAATTACGTTTAACAGTGTTCGAGTAAACTCATTCCTATCATTTACATCAATTCTTCACGTTTACTTATCGTAGGAACAGTTTCAACGACTTAAAACTGCCTTCCAAACCCTGTACATTCTTCTTCTGTTAGAAAATTTAAATCATCTTAACAATGCTTGTTTTAACAGCTGTGTCTAACGTCGTAAGCTAGCAGCTTCTAAATACATTTCGTTGTTTGTTTTGAGGAAAAGTATAAATTTATGTACTGGCTTTATATCTCACTACGGTATTTACTTTTCTAAGAAAGTGATTCCGAGAATTTCACAGAGCCGTTCCGCTTCCTTCGGCTTTCGTCGTGTAAACTCGGCTCGGCTTACGATCATAATATTATTTAACACGATTCAAAAGCAGTTTTACAAACAGCACCTTCTTTTGTCGCTTCATACCGATTGTTTAAACTACACGTTTGTTCAAACACACATTCTACAAGAAGCATGGTAATAAATTCCTTTGAAGTATTTTTGCAGATACTTTATTCTTGTTTGTAAGCGTATCATAATTTTTAACATAAAATAACAATTTTGTACAATAACTTGTATTACAAACAATACAGAAAAGCATCAGTTCCGCCTGCTAACATATATTACTTTCTTAAACTTGAAAAATAATTGATAATGTTCATTTTCACAACGTAATATCACAGAAACAAGAGAGTAACTAAAATATTATAAAAAGTCAGTTAAGTGCCTGTATATTAATAACCCTTGATTTTGAGCTTAATTATTGGATTCTATTCAAAGAGGTTAAACAGGTGTGCTATCTGCCCCCCAACCTTGATTAATATATATTTTGATGACGTGCTGAGAACATATAAGTACAAAATAGAATCTTGAATAAAGCTTAATAAATACTTGACTATTATATTGCTGCTACATGTGGACGATATAGTTATTGTCGATCCTATAAACAATACTACTTTTATTATTTCTTTAAGCTCTGTATTTACAATATGAAAGTGGATTTTTATTTCAAACATTACTACAGCTTCTTATAAAGTTTTCCCAGTAATTAGACAATAAATATATAACAGCAAAGTGTTTTTGCTGTATAGTAATTAAAGATAAATTTGATTATAAACACCCGTCTTATGGGACGGGGACGTCATAAATAAATCCACCTCGGGGCTTCCAGTAGCTTAGGTACGCCACTGGGTCCAGGTTTTAGCGTATATTAGGTATACGCCAACATACCTAAAAAAAAAACCATGTTCTTATAATCTATAGTCATCTCCAAAAACCAACAGTTCGGTTCCACAAAAATGTATATCGAGCCTC
Source organism: Magicicada septendecula (assembly GCA_034769895.1). Taxonomy (NCBI): domain Eukaryota; kingdom Metazoa; phylum Arthropoda; class Insecta; order Hemiptera; family Cicadidae; genus Magicicada; species Magicicada septendecula. Next base: position 10,111,120 of record CM068369.1, on the reverse strand, counting down.
GAAGTTATCTGTATTGGTCATGGCGATGTAAAATCGTTCAATAAATGTCCTGTTAATTTAATCATCATTATCATCTTCCCAACATGGCATAAGCAAGGCGCTGCCTGTTCCGCCTTCAACGATCCTCCAGCCATGGTATACCCGCACACTTGTGTCCTATAGGCTTGTATTTAGCAGATTTGTTTGTCCAGTCTTGATTCTGACATTCTTTCTAAGTGTTCTTTTCACCGTTGTTTGTAATCTTTTAATTTTTCATTGAAGTTAAAAACTTGTAACTCTTCTCGTATGGCCTCATTCTTTATACGGTCGAGTTTAGAACACCTTTTAACTCCTCTTAAGAACACCATTTCCGAGGCCTTATTTTACTTTGTTGTTTATTAATTCTTGTCCACAATTCACACCCACAGGAGAGGACAGTGACTGCCATAACTTTGTAAAACTTAATTTCGATCCCCCCCCCGTCGTATCTTGTTTCTAAAAATACGGTTCATTGTCCTCATAACGTCTGGAATTTACATAAGTTACCATCAATATCATAATATTTATCAGGACCATTATCATTTCCGATATAGTTAAAATGTCACCCATATGACAAGACAGGGACTGCCATATCTTTGTAGAACTTCAATTTTGTAACTTCACGCATCTTGTTTCTGAAAGTAGGGTTGATATGGTTGTTTGTCTAATCATATTACAAATTGATCGTCCGCGAACAGAAGCCTGAAGAGCAAAGAAAATTTATTATAATAAATTCATCAAATACTCCAAACCACACATAAACGTTTTACATAAATAACCTGTCTGACATTTTCGCGTACACACATTTAGCCAACAAAGTCAATATTACGGATCAACTCGAGAAGCCATGCAATGACATACTGTACGTAAGAGAGAGTTCAGTGCCACGTAAATAGCGTTGTTTCCGTCAGGACGTTGACACTTGAGAGAACACACTACAGTAGTAAAGTGATACGTCTTGTAATGTGTCTACGTCAATTTGTGTGTGTGTGTGTGTGTGTGTTTCCGCTAAGAACAGTAAAATGCTTATTATGCGCGCGTTTCTTCCTTACAGCGGCAAACCTCAGTGGAATCACGGAAACCGACAGTGTGGCGTCTTATATTAACAAAGACTGCTCGCATCTGTGCACTGCAACGTACTCTCTCTCTCTCTCTCTCTCTCTCTCTCTCTCTCTCTCTCTCTCTCTTGCTTGCTCGCTCACTCGCTCTTAGTGTCTCTCTGGCTCATACAATCTATATATATATATATATATATATATATATATATATATATATGCTTGTATATCGGCTCATGGCCATCATGCCAAGTTTACAAGCCGATTTACATGGATATCGGCTTACAAATGATGACCGCAAGTGGCATGCTCAAGTCAGACAAGTTGGCAGACGAGGTAATTTGATTTTAAGGCTTTTCAGTATGATCCAAATTATGAGTAGTTGGCACATCAGAAAGTTACAGTTGGCAAAATGGATGCGATATGTGAATTCTGTCAAGCCAAAAAACGTAAAACTGAGTCGCCTGGGGTGTCATGCTCTAATATACACATTAAAAATCAAACATTTGCGTGTAAAGTTGGAGGTAACAGCTAGTTGCTCAATAACGATTAGTAGTTGAACGAGAAAAGCGAGTTCTCAGTTTTAACTCGACTCTTTCGTATTTGTCTGTCTGTCCACCTATCTATCTAGAGTCCATTTGGGATATGCCTTACGTTAACTTTGTGACCCATCAACCGATTTTCGTAAAACTTGGCATGCGTGTCAATATAAGAATCCTATTATTTTCGTTAGATTTATCCCCCAAAAATAGGGCGGTAGGCAAGAACGTGAGAGGGTCAAAATTTTGGAAAAATCTTGTAGGGTAAAGTTAATGTAGAGAAAATCCACGAAAGGTGTCAATTTAAAGGAAATTTTCAAGTAAAGGAAAGTTAATTTTCATTAAAAGTATTTTTAATGCTAATTTTTAAAAATTTAAAAATTTTGGCACGCCGGGGCCCAAAAGCAAGTGAAAATTTTAATAAAATCGCAAAAATCCATGTGGCGTATCAAATTGATAGAAATTTTAAGTAATATATGAATGTATTGTTAATTTGGCGAAATTCCAACATTTTGGGACGCCATGATTTAAAAAGTAGAACAAACGTTTGATAAAATTTTGCAGATTCTATGTAGTATATCAAATTAAAGATAATTTTAACCAAACTCTGACTACAGTGAACAGCTTTGGAAATCTGCCCAGGTCTCAATAATGGGATCAAAAATTTGAAAAAAATTGTATACGTTTGGCCGTGTATCAGACTAAAATAAATTTTAACACAAATCCAATTGATTTGAGTTATTAGCGTTTATTGTATGATTGCTCTACAATTATTACTGTACTAAACAAAAATTATTTGGGTAATCGGGATTTTCGTTTTCCTTTCTGATAACTGAAAAATTATCTAATATAAAAATTTATCCAGTAATGCATGAACTTCGTTGAGCCAGTTCTGCAGATCAGGGAGAACACTAGTATACTATAATTTTTCTTAACACATTCTGATATACTACCACATCCTACACATGTTCGTAAAGATATTTATTTAGGCTATGTATCGCAGGTGTGAGCTAGAGACATCCCTACTATGATTTCAAAAATAAAAATCGGTATGGAGAACCATACACGAATTCCATGTTCTAAGATTTATATTTAAAATAATTTTCAAAACGAAATATTTCCATAGAAACGACTTCTTTATTCAGCTTTAACCACAGTACTGTTGTCACTAACGTATACCACCTCACGTTAGCGCACCCGATTTTCACTGATGATGGCAGTCGATAGCACTGCCGAAACGTCTGGTTTTGGAGAAAACATTAGACTACGACCAAACAGCCCGGGAAAGAATTTTAACAACAAACTACTTCTTTGTTGCCGATAACATAGTACACATATAAAAAATTGTCCCCTTCCCCTTCAACTATTAATTTCATTTATAGAAAATTACCCCCCCCTTCAACTGCCCTTTTCATTTATAGGTATTTCATCTGCCTTTCTACAGTGAATTATTATGAGCTTCTCTTCAGGATACTTTATTTATCAAACTTAAGTACTTTACTCTTGTTAAAACATAAAACGTTGTAGGGAAACTACCCCTTCTCCTCAACCGATCTTCACCGAAATCAATAGTCATTGAGTCCTCTACATCTCAGGCACATATGCAAAACATTATTTTATTCTTTTTGAATTTGCGGCAGTTATCGTTTGCCATAGAGAAAATTCTACACACAGACACACACTTTTTTTGAAAATAACTTTTCTTCATGTTTTGAACGTAGTACAATCAGAATCAGCCCTTATCTCGAACACGATATTTTTCACGATCACCATACTTTTATTCTCTTACGGAACATGGAAGTAAAAATGATTCTTTTTATGACCATAGCTCGAGATGGCGCCTACCTATTTTCTGATAACACCACGTCAATGAAATAAAAATATTTTTGTTATAACGGGCTATGGTTTTAAAAAGTTAACAAACCATAATTATTTATACAAAGCACCGAGTATGAAGGGGACCGCGTTTTTTTTTATAAAATCAAACTTCCTATGTGTAACAGGAAAAATGTCAAACAAAAACAGCAACAAAATAATTCTTTGACACTGCTGTAACATCCGTGACTTACAACTGCAACACAAGAGAGGTTCTTGAGGCTGTAAAGGGTTGTATCCAGGAAAGATCTCATCAGAAATGATCATATTAAATTAAATCTAGGTATAGCTAGAAGCTTAAATGAGAAAATCTACCGGTACAAAACGGAGTGGCGGTTACAGTTAGAGAGAATGGATCTAACTAGATTTTCAAGAAGAGCCCTTGACCCCCTTGGATGAGCCCTTGACTATCATCCAAGGAGGAAAAGAAGTGTGGGAAGACCCCGTAAGCGATGAGCCTGGAACAGGCTACTAGCCTAAAGCGTAAAGGATAACGACGACGATGACGTCACAGATCGTTACAATAATCACACGGATTATCTTGTTGGTCTGTGGAAACAGTATAACTGCCACCAAATGATGTCGCGTGTATCAACTTTAATTACACTTAAAAGTAGACAGAGACACTCAAATAGAATTCTTCACGCTGAATAATGTCCAGCTTACAGTAATACGCGTATAAAAAAAATAAATGACATATTATTAAAATTACCGCAGTAATGTCCCATTTCACCGATTTCCGCGAAAAATGTATGTATGATAAATCACCCGTTAAAGATTTAACGGCAGCTAACCCGTTTCACAAAGCTGAGTTAAGTCGCCAGTTAACTTGACGGAAGATATTTAGCCTGTTAGGTAAGTAACGGGCCGTTAAAACGACGAGAGCTAACCTTAAAATTACGTTTGGTGTCATTTATGCAGGTCTACGTTGTTTTGCATGAACTACTAGTTCGTGTAACATAAATAAAATATACTTTCGTATATTTGTTTATTTTCCTATGATCAAAAAATTTGTTTTATCTGTTTTCTGTTCTATTGTTAAACAATTTATTTTATAAACAGAAACAACAGTGTTGCACATCACTAAAGATAAAAATTCCCGAATAGCGCTTTCAAACTTCACAGCTCATCATCAGATCGGAAACAATCGTGAGCTGTGAAGTTTGAAAGCGCTAATTGGGAATTTTTATCTATACTGATGTGCAACAATGTTATTTCTGTTTGTGATTATAACCGCTAACACAGCTTTATTAATTAAACTTATTTTATTTTCAATTGTTGCATACACGTATATTATATAAGCTATTGTGACAAATAAAAATTGGTCAGAGAAAAACGTTTTACGCTTCAATAATATTGGTATTAAAAAAATGTCTAAATATAGAAAAAAAACAAACGTCACCGATGTAGAATGGGTCTGCCGGTTTTGACCATTGGAGGGAGTCTAAATTTATGAAAACCTTTCATAAGGTTAATGAGTCTAAATTTATAATAGCCTTTGAAAAACGATACTCTCAAAATTCTTGAACTGAGGTTAAACAGGAATATCCTCAATAACATAAATAAAACAAAATGTAAAATGAAATATAAAACACAAATACTCCGGTACCCTGCCCTGGGTAGGTGTGACTCAGTAGCCGTGGTGAAGACAACACTTCGATGGAGGATGTCGTGAACAACATCACTGCATGCTCAGAGCCAGAGAAGTGGCAGACCCACTACTGTGATAGCCCTGCGCAACGCTCGAAAAGTGGCCAGGGTGAATTTTTTTTATTACTGCTAAGCATTAAAAGCATAACCGGACTTTGAATAATGGATTCGGACTTAGAAAAAATATGGAAATTTTATAAGACAATGGCATTACCAGCACTACTGTATGGGTGCGAGACCTGGAATATAAAGAAGGGGGACTGATGCCAATAACAAGCTGCAGAAATGAGGCATTTCTTATCAGTAAAGGGATATACGCAACTCAATTATATAAGAAACGATTATATTAGATGAAAAATTGATATAGTTTTCCTAAATTAATTCATCCAGAATTATAGAAACTGCTGAAAACAACATGTAGAAAGAATACACAATACCAGCTTTCTAAGGTTGGCTTATGAGTATGAGCCGGTTGGAAAAAGATCTACAGGCAGGCAGATGTGTAAGATGGCGGGAGTCATGAGCCCGTAACAGGATAAATCCTAACTATGAAGGGATGATGATGATGATGATGATGATGACAAATACTCTGGACAAATAGGAAATCATGAAACAGGATCGCTACCCTACAGAGACAGTTTACAAGTTATTTTAATTTCTCGGCCTATCTGAAACAAAACTGACACTTACCATAGCTGTGTTAACGAAAGTTTTACTGACGGGCGTTGGGTACACAGTAGTTAAAATTTGTGTAACAAATTAATTCTTTATTTTAAAATATAAATAAATATTGAATACATACATTAATTGCGTACTTAGTGTGTACGACACATATTTTATAATAACGAAGAGGAAAATCTCAAACATCAAACTCGACGATTTGGATGAAATCTATTTGATAAATTTTAATTAAATCGTAAAAGAAAAAATATTTTTCTTAATGTAATTACTACGGTTAGTACGTCTTGTGTCCGTTAGTTCATTAAAAGTAGTACATTCAGAATTAAAACTGAAAAGTTGTAAAACTTCAATTATAAAATAAAGCTATAATCGAGTTTATAGAAACAACTTCGAAACAAGTAGGCCTACGCCAAGGTCTCGTAAAGTTTCGTTTCTCCTTCTCCACCTTTCTAACTGTTACTCCCACTCCACCCCTCCTCGTCAACACCCTCTCACAACATTCCTCTGTATCTCCCTATCTCGCTCTGTAATTTAACAAAAAAGTGGTGGAAAAAGGTCAATTTGATGGAATTAGCGTTGAAAAGGCATTAAAACACAGTGCTCTAAAAAAATATAAATTACGTTACGTGGAAGTAGACTGACACCGGAATCAGTAAACCGATAACAATTTTACGAAACACACTTGTTTTATTAATTGTTTTACACAGCCTTAATACCTTGTTATACACCGTTTGCAAAAAGGTATGACGCTGGCTAAAGACGACTGAATTTCAGTAAAAAGCACATAAACACAAAAACTATTGTTTTTTTATCTTCACGACTTAGTATGTCACATAATGAACTGAGCAGAACGTTTAGTATTAACAATGATATCAATAAAACGTAATTGCCATCCAGGAAGTGTGCTGTTGTTGGAAATTGTGAATAGAGGGCTAAGCCATGGATGCAGCCTTTCTTCTGTATTATTTACTGTGTACATAAATGATGTTCTACGTGAGTGGAAGAACTTTGTGCCATTTTATAACTTAGACTTGGGAGATTACAGGAGTGTCTGTACTGACGACCAGGCTGTCATATCCAATAACAAAGACACTTTACGGACAGCATCGCACGAGATTCACGGAATAATTAGGAAATATAATCTAATTTTATCTATTGAATAATCTAAATTAATGACTTTTTATGGAGCATTTTGTGGAGCAAGAACAAAAATAGTGGTTGAAAAAGATTCACGGTCTTTTTCCCGAATCCATTTTCCCAAAATTATTTTTCCCGAGTACTTTTTTCCAAATCAGATCTACTGAACAACTTTCACGTTTTAACTTCTTAGAATGGAAAATATCATATCTTGGATGTATAGAATAAGATAGAACGCTTTAATAGGATAAATGGCGCTATCAAACGTACCTTAAGGAATAAAGTTCGCCAAGAGACGTTATTAAATTTTACATGGTAATGTACATTTCAAGCTGCCCATATGGTAGTAAAACATGGACAATGACGAATGCATATGAAAGTCGACTGCGAAGTGCAGAGATGAGGTTTCCTATATCACCAGCTGGGTATACCAGGTTAGATAGGAAAAGGAATGAGGATATCCGGAATGAGTTAGCTGTCCGACATGGTGAGGTAATTTAGACAGAATTGGTTTGATCACGTAGGTCATATGGATCCATCAAGAATACCACATGTGAGTCCAAAATATATGCCCAAAGGTGGAAGAAGTCTGGGACGGCCGATAAAAATATGGAGAGATCATTTGTAACAACGGACAACGAAATAGGCTTTGAGTCTTAAACTTGCAAAGAAGAAGAAGAAGAAGAAGAAGAAGAAGAAGAAGAAGAAGAAGAAGAAGAAGAAGAAGAAGAAGAAGAAGAAGAAGAAGAAGAAGAAGAAGAAGAAGAAGAAGAAGAAGAAGAAGAAGAAGAAGAAGAAGAGTGTTGTTTCTAAAAGTTCTAATCACGGAAGTCTACGACCAGCCAAAGTTCAGTGAATGTACATACATAAAAATAAAAATAATATTACAATAATTTACAATAAAAAGTGCATATCTAAAAATGCAAAATAAGGCATTACAGTACAGTAGTGAGGCCAGAATGCCTGTGTGCAAGTGAATGTCTAGCGTTGAATTATAATTTAGACAAACTAGAAATATTGGAAAGACGAATTATTAAGAAAATATTAGCCCGGGGAAAAACTTTAGAAGGTTGGAAATTAAGAAGTAATGATTAAATATATCAAAGTATAGAAAATATAACTGATACAGTGAGAAAAAGAAGACTTATATTTTTTGAACAGTTCTCGGTTAATGGACGACAATAGGTTAACAAAACAGATCATCAAATATCTGTAGGGAAAGAAGTCAACATCAAGTTGGATTAAAAAAGTCCAAAAGGATTTAGAAAAAAATAATATAAACGCAAAAGAAGTAATTAAAAGAGAAGTTTTTCGGGCAAAAGTGTTAAAAATAGAAGGAGTCCAGGGTAGGAGGGAGAGAAAAACACAGGTTCAAAGTGGACTGAAGACAGGAAGAAGAGACATTAGTGAAAAGATGAAAGAATATTGGTGAAATAGAAAAGAACAAGGAACAAAAAATTGAAATTGGCATGTGGTCCTTAGATGGCCGATACAAATAGAAGAAAAACATAATATTACTGTGTATGTGTGGTTGTGTGTGTGCGCGCGCGCGCGTGTGCTTACAGGAACCGCCGTACGAGAAACAGACCGGGTACGTGCCATGCGATGCGACGTCGCAAGTCATCGCATGAAAACTGGTGGCCGTGTTGCGTTATGAGAGTCCCCTCACCGGTACGTTGCGATGACGGACGAATAGCTCGAGGTTGGAGTCCGTCGTCGCATCATTCACGCATCAGTTGGCGAGCATCGTTCAAGGATCATAATGGACTTACACGAAGAAAAATTAATAATTGAGGTAAATTTATGTGAGTAGATTTTTCCTGTTGTCTTTTTTAATTAACAATTTATGAACTACAGGTACATTATTAATTAAATCTATGATTTTTGTTAAATATAAATTATGATACATGTATTGATAAATACTGCACAACATGCTATCCACATTTAAATATTATACATATTTTGATAAATGTTAGACAAATGTGTAAAGTTCTTAAATTTCGTTTTTTAGGTTCAATCAAGACATATACTTTAGACAAAGGAGTAAATGATTTTAAAAAGAATAATAAAAGGGAAGATTCATGGAAATATGTTGCCGTTGCCACGGAATGTGGCCTACACCTCACGCCTTTGGTTTATAGAATGAAACCACCATCTACGACTTTTTAAAGAGTAAATAGGCAGCTAACGCCTTTTTATGCCTCCTAGATAACATTACTTTCAGAAAACAGAAACTGTACTAATAAAACGTGACGGAGCCCCGTTTAATCGTATTCTGTGTGGAGCCCCTTCCGTTCCGATGACGTACGTCAGCGGATCGCGCGCGATCGCATACTTCCATCCGTTATCGCGACGCATGGGATCGTACTCGGTCTGTTTCCCGCCTTAAAGGCACAAACAGCAGCGGCAATGAATGCTCTCGTTAATATATACGGTGGCGCCATAGTATGTCTGTGAACACAACACAACACTGTTGGGGGTTTGTTTCGTCAATTCCTGTGAGATTTCACAAACACACCGCCGCCGCAATACTGTAGTATATATGGTGAAATAAAACCACGACACAAAAGGGAAAACGGCAGCGCTGAGCGTCGAACACAGCTTTCTCACATAAACGTAACGCAACTTGAGTGAAATACATTTACAAGACGTATCAATTTACCGACGCGACGTCAGCGCTCAGTACGAGTGTCGATGTACTTATACCTGTTGTCACTGACTGGCTTGCGTCAGCTGTAACTTTATTTGTCCTTGATTTTATAAGCGTGTTTTTTTTTTACCTTTGTGTGTTCTTCATAACCTATCGATGCATCTGTATTAGAGGTGTGCTAAACTAGTATAGCAGATACGAACGAAATCATTCAAAATAATTACTATAACTATAATCTATAGTTTTAACGTTAAGTGCGTTAATTTTTTTCTACGCAAGCCTATGTCAATATGCGTGTGGACAGTATCATAACAAAAAGAGTTTTGTCATCTCTGTATTTTGAACAGTAATTTAAACAGAATTTCGACGAAACAGAAACATCGAAGCATCATAATGTTTTTAGGCTTTAGAAATAAGATTTCTAGACTGTGGGGAATCGAAAGAGTGGAAAAAATATAGTGTTAACATCACGTGAAGCGTTACATTTTTCGATGACGTTACACATTTTGCATCACGCATTTTGTGGAATGACCCCCAGCCTAAAAACATTATCATGTTAAAAAAAAAAAAAAACACGTACAAACATGATCCAGAATAATTTTCCACTCTTGTGCCGGCGTAATCTGCGTAGTTAAGAATACTTGAACACTCTGGAAGCTACTTTACAGCACGGCCTTGTCACAGACACTGCACCTGCTCGGTTAGCCGTGAAACGTGTACAACTGCTAATGCCGATTTTTCGAGAGCGTTACATTATTGACATGGCAGTGCTGTATTCTACGTAGAAGTGCGCTAAACTAGTATTTTAAAATTACTGGTACGAAAGAAACCGTTCCAAAATAAATAACACATACAAGTACCTGTTATTATATACGTATTATACATATAACTGTATTATATAATCTTCTATACTAATAAATCTCTAGGGAGGTCTACGTTTGTTCGCGGTAATCTCAGAATCTACTGAACCGATTTCAGTGACAGTTTGGACGCTCATAGCAGGTACCTAACGGAAGGTTTTCCACTTTACTTGATAACGTTAGCTTAAAAAGAACCGAAGTTATGAAATTAAAACTAGCTGTTCCAATTATACTCATGAGAAATCTGAAGCCACCACATTTATGCAATGAAACACGATTGAAAGTTAGGTCGCTAAAAAAACATATCATCAAAGCGAGTATCTTAACAGGCTGCGGCAGAGGAGAAACAGTATTTATCCCAAGAATTCCAATCATACCTAATAACTTTCCATTTCAATTTAAAAGACTTCAGTTTCCGGTTAATTTATGCTTTGCAATTACTATCAATAAGTCACAAGGGCAAACTTTACGTACAGTTGGTGTGAATTTAAGAGCTGCTTGCTTTTCTCACGGACAACTGTATGTGGCATGTTCTCGAGTAAGCAGAAGCAGCGAGCTCTTTATTTGCTCTGACAACGGCAGAACGAAAAATTTAGTTTATAACGAGGCACTGGTGTACAAACTGGTGTATATAAAAAGTGAGCATACTGGACTGTGATACATTTACGTATATAAGGATTCTACCAAAAAGTTTAAGACTGACTTAGCACGTAAGATTTCGACTAACTGATATCAATATACTTATGTATACAGTATTTTTATTATTGTATACGAATAATCATTTCATCTAATTGTGTTACTGCATGTTTGTAAATATCTACTAAATTATCAAATTTTGATTTTACGTATCGAGGAAACATGAATGATGGATATATTGCTTCGCACTTTTTGGATATTCATAACTTACAATATAAGAATATTATTAATACAGATGTACCATTAGCAATTTACCAACTCGATAGTTACCACAACAGAGTCATATACAAATATTCGCGTGCGAAGCCGCGGGTACCTGCTAGTTTTTAAATGAAATATATTTAAACTAAAGTGTTTACAGTGCCACTTTACACTGTGACTTTATTAAGCTGTTACTGTTTACAAGAAAATAAGCTGTTACTGTTTTAATTTATAGGCCTAAACTTGAATGTTGTCACTGACTTGCATCTATGTTAATGTCGCTGCGAACTTGTACAATATGTTAGATGTGTGTTTATTTGTCCTTGATTTCATAAGCGTGATTTTTTTTTTTTTTTGTGAGTTCTTTATTACCTATGAATGCATTTGTGTAATATCGATTTTTTTGTACTTATTATATAAGATGACTAAGCCGCCGGGTTGTTAGGCCGCGGTATAACGGCGACATCGTTATCAACGTTTCGAATCCCAGCCTCGGGAATGTTCTTCAGGCCGCAAAATGCGGCACAGTGTTGTAAAAACAGTTACGGCGGGTATTGGCCCTAATATTGCATTAAAATCTTGTCTGGTATCTTTCGGTCAAGATCTGCCGTAACACTGTGTCGCTTTTTGCGGCCTGAATAAGATCCCGAGGGTGGGGTTCGAAACGTTACCGACAATGCCGCTGTTATATAGCAGCCGACCGCAGCCCGGTTTTTAATCATTTTGATAACATTGACACCGGTCGTGTGAGCTTACGACAAACGGTTTTTACTTAATTGCCTGACTGAACGATGCACTATGAACCTGGATGAACAGTACACATTTACACAGGGGTATGACTTGCCTGAACAATACATTTTGCTTACAACAAATAATGAAATAAATATTTTAACCGAATCAAAAAAATTGTCTTAAATACAACAATTATGGTTTAAGATTACTAATAATAAATGCGGTATTATTTTACGAATATTATAATATAATATAGTAATTTACAATTTATGTTTATATTACCTCAAGATGTTATATTTTTCCTATTCGGAACATGTTTCGAGAGCTCCCGTGCTCTCATCTTCAGCCTTCGCGATTTTGCGTCTGGTGAAGTATTTGTGTGTTGGCTGGATACTATTAAGGTTTCTTGTTGGTCTCTGGTCTTTTAAAGTTGTATTATTGTGTGTGATTGTGAAATATGTATTTGTATTTCGTGTATTTTCCATGTTGAGTGCTTTGTGTTGTGTTCTTTGTTTTGTGTTTTATGTTTGTATATTTGTAAATTTTCCCAAATGTTCATTATGGTGCCTTTGTGTGGTATATGTTTTATTAGTGTCACATTGGTTATGACTGGGAATTCATGTCCTGTGTTTATTGCGTGTGTGGCTAAATTGGATTTATATATTTCTGGTTTTTTGTATGCGTTTAGGTGTTCAAAATAACGTTTTTTCAGCTGTTTTTTTTTTTATCCTATGTAACATTTATTGCAATCTTGACATTTAATTTTGTATATACCGTTAGTTGTAGTATTATCTTTGTTGTGTGGGTTATTTAGTTTTTGTAAATTATTTTTATTCGTTTTGTATGCTATTTTTATATCTGTGTTTTTAAATAGTTTTGTTAGCTTTGTCATTTTATTATTTATGTATGTGAATGTAGCCCATTTTTTGTTGTTGTTATTATTTATGTGTTGTTCATTTTGATTAATTCTTAATTGTTCAGTTTTTATTTTAATAGTATTAATTATTTTAATATTATTTTAATAGTATTAATTATTATTATATGTAATTAGTATAGTATTAGTATTAATATAAACATTATACAAATAATAATTATAATATTAATTGTTAAGTTCGGTAAGTTTCAGACGATCTGTGAGACAGTCAACCATATTTTTAGAAACAAGGTACATCGAGATACAAAATTAAAGTTCAAAAACGTTATGCCAGTCTCTGTATAGACATAATATACAGAGACTGCAAGCCTAGTCTCTGTATAGTAAAATTTTACTATATAGTAAAATACAAGCCTCGAAAATGGCGTTCTTGAGAAGAGTTAAAGGTGTTATAAATTCGACAGTATAAAGAATGGGGCCGTAAGAGAAGCGTTACAAGTTTTTAACTTGAATGAAAAATTAATAGATTATAAACAACGGTGGAAAGAACGCTTAGAAACAATGTCAGATTCCAAACTGGCCAAACAATCTGGAAATACAAACGTATAGGACACAAATGTGTGATTAGACCCAGCAAGAGGTGGCTGGAGGATCTTTGAGGGCGGAACAGGCAGCACCTTGCCTATGCCGTGTTGTGAAGATGATGAAGATGATGATGATGATGATGAAGATGATGATGATCATCATATCGTAAAACAGAAAACACCAAAAACTATCTAATTATTTTAAATGCGACTGTTTCTGTGTTAAATGTTATTCAGTAAGTAAATATAATTTAGATTCGTTTACCAACAAAGATTTTGTAATAGTCGTGAAACAATTTTGTGCGTTCAGTTAAAGCAGGTAACCAAAGAGAACACTGCGTTTGGTGTTCCCGTTACTCTCAAACAAAATCGATAAGCGTGTAGTAAAATAATATCCAGAGTCGGTTTCTCAAACACCACTACGTTTGCACGCATAGATAAAGTAATGTCACGCCTCGGCGCGATAAGTAATCAGAAGCCAGAAACGGAGACGTGACGCTGGTGGCTGAAAATTTGCAGATCGTGAGCCGCGAGAAGTTTCGCCAAAGTAAGAAGGAAACGGGATGGGGAAAAGAGTGAGAGAGAGAAATTAACGCCAGAGAAATGTCGCGAACAATACGACGCGACAGAGAGAGGGCGTCGGCGGCGGGGACGCGTTCTTTCTCGGTAATGAAGCAAGTCTGAAAAATGGAAGATCTTGATATGATTACGGCAGAGGAGACAAATTGTTTGCGCCGAGCGACGTGTCGCCTTTGATCATGTGACAAACTACTCTCTCTCTCTCTCTCTCTCTCTCTCTCTCTCTCTCTCTCTCTCTCACACACACACACTCTGTTGATAAACATTATTTTAAACTCTTATTTTTTCTAAAGTTAATTGTGAAATGTATACAAGAAATCTTTACAACAGAAGGTGTAATGTTGTATTAGCTTTAAAGTAAATTGCTTTTGCAGCGGTAATTCATGTGAACTGATTGGAGTCTGGTAAACACCTGGATTTACAAAGAAAGGCTTCGCTTCACGCTTGTACTGGTATCTTCATAGCACTAACAAATTGCTTCATAATGTTACTGTATAATCCTTAAATTTTTAGTGACCGTCAATCAGTGAATGTTTTAGTGGATGGTTAGTGAGGATCGGTCAATAATACAACTTTTAGTTATTTTGCGTCGACGTTTCGACAATATTTATTGTCATCTTCAGGACCTGTGTATGAAATACAATAGAAATATCAAACATAACGAAACAATTAAATATTTGGGTGAACGTGTTGGTGATGTGAGTGTGTGCGTGCGTATGTATGTATCATTTTTTATGTGAAGACTTATGATAGTTTGTTTACATCTTCAAATTATCTTTAAGAAAGCGAGCAAATTATAGTATGAGAGAAATTATTCAGGGCCACGGCCAAACAGCCCGGAACCACGGCCACGGCCACTGCCACGGCCACGGCCAAACATCCCGGAACCGCGGCCACGGCCAAACAGCCCGGAGTCACAACATCAGTATTGCATTATTTGTCTTCGGGAGAAATATAAATGCGATGATACGTTTACTTCACAACTCACAAACAAACTGCCTTATGCTGTTATGATATTTTTACTAAATTTTGGATGGAGAATCGTATCCTTAAGTATCCTTAACACATTGTCCGATGTTGTTAAACGTTGCAAAAACATAAACAAAAAATAACAAATGGAAAGACATAATAGAAAAACTCTAGATTATTCAAGAAGACATTGAAGAGTGCTTGCCACGCAAAAAGAAATTTAAAAATGCACAAAGTTTTTCAGGACACCCCCTAGAAGAGGACTGACAAAAGGAGTGAGAGACATCAATCAAGAATGAAGGAGATGTGGCAGAGGAGGAAGAGAGAGAGGAGAAGAAGGGAGGAACCAGTTGAATCAAACGTTGTCCACAGTGACTCATAAACAAAAATAATATATGTTTTCAGAACACGCCAAATCTCCAAATCTCCGTGTGCGTCAATCAGATTGCTCCGTTAACATAGACGACAGCTGGATATCCAGTTCACGTGGACTCAACGCGTCTCCAGTCACTATATTAACTATTCATCAGCTTCCATTTGGAAGCATGGATAACGGTTGTCATGTTAGCGACGTTATACTTTATAAATTTCATAGTATTGTTTCAGTCGATACGTTACCGTTTATAAGCTAGCAATTGTGGCAACGTTGAGTTCACGTGGACTAAAGGTGCAGCTGCTAACTGTACTAACAGAGCAATCTGATTGGCGTACACGGAAAGTACGAGTGTTCTAATAACATATTGTTACGCCGGTCACACTGATCGTCGTATGATACAGTGGAAAACAAAATACAAGACACCAATGAAGCCACTAATGAGCAGCTTTAATTATCACAATTAATAATTTGTATTATTATTTTGAATGATCATCACTTCTTTCACAGCACTTTAACAATTAATAATTTAATGCACTTTCACTTGTGAAAAAAACTTACTTTTTGTTATATCCTCATACGCACGTTTCGGAGTAGTTTGCTCCTTCATCAGTGACATATAAAATCATTTTATACCTCACTGATGAAGGAGCAAACTACTCCGAAACGTGCGTATGAAGATATAACGAAAAGTAAGTTTTTCACAAGTGAAATGCATTAAATTATTAATTAATAATTTGTAATCAACATGATAATCTCTTACAACAATTCAAGGAAAATTTGTCCACACGTAATAATAATGTCAACTATAAATATTTTAGCACTAATTATAACACAACAACACTTTGCTACCTTTACAATACCTTTACAAACACTCGATCCGCGCTAAAGAATCGCTCACTGTCCACTGATTCACAAAGCCAGCCTCTGCCCTTTATACACGTAGCGCACGGGTTCTACAATCTATCCATCCTTATTTAATTGCTGACGCTAATGCGTATTTCAAGTGTGCTTCTGAAGAATCTGGAACATACTTGTACGCAGCCTTGACTAAGGCAACACCGGCCATATTGGGATGAAGGGACGGGTGGAGAATGTTCTAGGTCTAGGCTGTTCGACACGGTTCTCGTTACAATATTAACACATCAAAGTATGTCCCGTGATAACGCTTTGACTTTGCGGTCTACATGATAGAGCCAAAACGTGCAAAGTAAATCCAACGTGTGTTGGTTGTAAGATGAAAGGATAGAATAATGGCAATAATGGATCGGGTGGTTGGCAAGATGAAAGAATATTGAAGCTTCTATAAAAACCTTCCTGCCCAACTCAAAAGCCACAAAAACTGTCCCACGGTGATCCCTTGTCGCCATTGCAACGCTTCCTGCCACCTTTAGCATCAAACGCTGCTCGTCCCTGGTCGCCTTAGTCTTATAGTTGGCACTAATACACCCCCACCCTCACTACAACGTACACAGACACAATCTACCTCTTTAATTTTTTTGGTGCCTCCGCCTTCTTAACGGCCTGTGTGCTGTGGCGTGCGACTCCACAAATCCATCCCAAATGCTTTAAGGGGGCTTGCTCCAATACAGCCTGAGAGTGGTCCTCACCGACCTGCCTCGAACATCCCCCCCCCCAAATTCACGAAAGAGAGATACTACAAAGATACAAATAGAGTATCAGGAAGGTGTTATCTACACATACAGCTAATTAGACTGAAATGTCGACTTCATCAAATGAACAAATACGGGGTATACCAATGTGTTTTTTATACCCTATTACAATTGGAATTTATAATGTTTTGCACACATTGAAGCCTTTAATGTGTTTAGCCACCGTAACAATAGGTTATAACAGGTGCTAAGTGCCAAACTGAACTAACCACCAAAATACAAAAATGGAGAAAAATGGCGTCAAAGAATCAGCATTGTTGAAACATGGTCCTGTAATTCAGGTATTGCTTCAGGCAAATACATTATTATTTAGTGAGAAAGATGAATCCTGAATAAAAATTATCATTACATGCACATTCTCAGAAAATAACACTTTTAAGAAATAAGTGGCACTTAGCTCACTTTGGCATTTACAGTTTATCAACTACATGGCAGTTAGGTTTAAATTTCTGGTAGTTAGGTCAGTTTGGCTTTGTTATTATTAAATAAGTAACTTTTTTATAACTGAAACAAAGCAATTTTAAAGTTTACAGTGTTACAAAACTGCTAAAATTGAGCCATTAACCAACTATTAGACTTCCTTAAATCATAACAATTCATAAAAAAATTAATAAATTATGAAATTGGCACTTAGGCTGTTTTGGCATAGCAATATTACATTTTGTCACATCACTTACGTCTAAAATAGAATCACTTATGCTACTTTGGCATCGTAAATTTTAGTATATTCACTTATTTATTAGATATAATTTATACTACACTATTAAAAGTTGTTTAATTAAAGAAAAATGTAAATTATGTCTGTAGTAAGAATAAAAAACACACACTGAACATGTAAAATTTACATTTTATTAAAAAATTTACATTAGTTCTTAAAAAATTAAAGACAGTCATATATTAAAACTAAAGGTTAAAACTCATAAAATTAAATCGAAGTATTCAGTCCTCATCCTCACTACTGGAAGTGTACAGTATTTCATCTACATTTTCAGCAGGATGAAGCTGTTTGTAAAACTCCTGAGCTACAGGGGGAATGAAATGCATCAATTCGCCAATGTCCTTTAGTTTTTTAGAATCTATCTTTCTTCCATTTTTATACAATATAGGCAATTGTGCAAGTACTGTGTCTGAAGCCCATCTTTTTCTAAGGCTAACTTCATTAAAATTTACATTTTTATCATATGAATATTTATAAAACATAGGAAGATCATCTACCTTGTTTAGTTGAATATGAACAATATCTCTCCACCGAACTTTTTCACCCTTCTCAGTTTTTTTTCTATTCGTCACTCTTTTCTCTAACACTTCACACGATAAGAAATTGTCGCTTGTCATTTCATGAACCACAAAGGGTTTCTTTTCACAAGCAGGCTTTGCAACTTTACTCCAGTCAGCGAGTACGTATATGTTTTTATGATATCTTTTTTCTTTTTCAATTAGTCCAAAATCTTGGTCACAGGCCAAATAAGAGCGGCCTGATACCACGAACTTGTGATCAATTTTGTTATTTTTAAGTTATCATTATTTACTACATAATTCATCATAATAACCATTTTGAAATTTTTGTTTTGACCACCACGCTGGTCACTATACATAATAACATTAGGTCTATCTGTAGCGTGATTTAAAAAAAAATGAATAAGACAAGAGGCAACCTCTTGTGCCCTCTGGATGCTTGTGCTTCATGCCATAAATAGGTAAAGACTTCGTGTGTCGTTAGATTATATATTCCTAACAGATATGTCCACATCTGTCGTTTGTAGTAACAAACACCAACATCTAAATCTGGAGTCGGCAGTGTCTTCATCAGATCAAAACAAATTACGTATGTATCAATGTCAGGTTGTTTACTAGCTTCAACATCAGATATCAATGGTTTCGCGGGCCTTTTCAGCTAAAATGTGGTGATCATTTAATAATTGCTGATAGTTTAGTTTTTCTTCTTCTGTAGATGCGTAATCAAATTTGTTTTTAAAAATGTTGCATCTTTTACACGTATCCTTTTGTGGTGTATGAAAATGATAATTAAAATCATTATTGAATACCTCCCTGAATATATACAAACTGGAGGGTTTAATTACTGGGGATTGTTTATTGGAAGACTGCAAATACAAACGGTACATTATCTTTTAAGTTTAAAGAAGGTGACAAATACAGTCTGTGAGGATTCTTTTTCCGTGAGTAGTGTGATCGGTATGCTGGAAATTTTTTAATGGAATCTCTAATATGTTCTATTGTAGAAGTTCTGTTCTTATTATGAGGCTCATGTTTCCCTCTTAGATCAGCAGGAAAAGTTTTTCAGAGAGAATGAGCTATCCTCTGGTCTGAAATTCGTAATGTATGTTTAAACACATTTTTGCACACCTCTCTATCTATACCCTGTCTGTAAAGAAGTAATGACGTGAAAAGTTTCTTCTCCTTACATCTTTATCTGTACGCTTCCTCTTAACGTCACTTACATTAATTTTTGACTGGATATACATAGTTTGCAGTTCCCATTCTTTCAAACCATAAAAGTACTTAAAAATGTCTTCACGCTTCTCAGGAGGAAAATTTTGTACACATTTAAAATTACATTTACATTCAAAAAATCGAAACACCTTTGCTGCAACTGTATTTCCTTTGACAGATTTATATTCCATTCCACTGTTTCGTAGGCGTTTACCTATGTTTTTCTTCCAGTTGGGCTCATCTTTCTTCCTTTTGCGTGACCTCTTCTCAGAACCATCAGATTCCTTGTAACTACTGTACTCACTGCTTCCACTGGTCTCTACACAATATGAATGGTGGTCATTGTTTTCCTGGTTAATTGTTATTGACCTATAATTTGGTATTGACATGCTTTTTGTTGATTGGGTGTTATCTCTGGCACTTGGATCAGGCAATTCATCTTGTGTATCTGTGATTTTATCCGGATCAGTGGCTTCAGTAAATTTTTTATTTTCATTTATATATGGTACTGAAATTATCTGCATGTCATCGAGAAATATTAGATCACTACAAGCTGCTTCAATAATTAAATTGTTGGAATGATTTATTGTAAGATCATCTAAGCAAGAATAGATCTCATTATCTGCATTGTGATTATTTTCAAATGAATTTTTATTGCTGTCTAAAACTGGTTATTCAACCTTTTCATACATTCTGTCACCATTAAATAGAATTTCATTCTGCATTGTATTTTCACCACTACCTGAAAATGACACTACTTTTAATAACATATAGCGGAAAAATTGTGAATTCAAAATGAAATGCCAAAGTAGTTTAAGCGCCAATTACATAATTATTGGCTTCTATTATTTTGTAAAGAAAATGTCCATTTATATAACACAATACACTAATTCTAGCTTTGTTTTAGAAACAGCCTGCTATATAATTTATTACATATTAATTCAAATAATAATGTTATTAACAAAATAAGCTGTTTAATGTACGCAATACAACTTGTTATTATTATAATTCAAACTCGTAAATCCCAACATAATTATTTTTAAATCACAATTTACTTTACACAGAACCTCTGTTTATAAAATTCCAAACATTTTGCAGAATCATTTTATATTTTTAGCCTTACTAAATTTCTTCCAAAAAAAGTAATTACCATAACCTCAATGAGACAAACAACATTTTTTTTCATAATTTTAAATTTGCTGATTGAACTACCATTGTTTTTTGCGTCTTTTTTGTTACAAGACATCTCAATCATTTTAAGTGTTCTTGGTTTGAACATGTTTTTTTTTTGTTAGTTGAAAAAACAGACACGAAACAAACAACTCTTTTTCAACAGAATTCCTTATGGACAAACAACATGCAATCAGCAGTTAGGTCACTATGGCATTTAAAAACATGAGGTAGAACAGTAGTGCCAAAATAGACTAATACATAAAAAAAAATTGTACAATTCTCTTGTTGCTTAGGACACTATGGCATTGAAAATTAACTTCCAAACTACCATAGTAATGGAAAAACAAAAAATATCAAAATATGTCGCTTAGGTTCCTTTGGCACTGAGCGCCTCGACTAGTTGGGTCAGTGGAACGAACAACAGCACACAAACTGACTTTTCACTTTATTCGCCAAAACAAAATACAATTTCCACGAATTTGCGTCTTTTTAATCGCATCAGCTACTACGTGGTGTTAGTGAAGGTGATAATAGGGGTTGTTATCGCCCGGGGGGAGGGGTGGCGTTATCTGGTATTGGTTGGCCGCTCGCTTAAAGAACCGTTTTAAACAATTGGCGCGCGCCGCACCGCACACAACATTTTCCACCCGGTTAGACACAATTGCAATCGACAACAACACAAAAGCGTTTCAACACGGACGCGCATTCACACGTCACGCTCGACCAACTGCAATGTATCGATAACTCGCCATTACGTTATCCACTCAACTACTAATAGTCCGCTGCTGCTGCTGCGTTATTATGCACTGTTCTGTTCAAATCTCAGTGCAATTCTGACGCTATTTCTCTAATTGAAAAGCACATTTTTTCTTCCATGTTCCATAAGGAAATGGAAGTATGGTCATGGCGAAAAAATCGTGTTCGAGATAACGGTAGATTCTGATTGTTCTACCATCAAAAAATGAAAAAAAGTCATTTTTCGAAAAGTGTCTGTGTGTGTCTGTGTAGAATTTTTTTTATGGCAAACGATAACAGCCGCAAATTCAAACAGAATCAAATATGTTTTGTATACAGTCCTGAATTGTAGAGGACTCAAGGCATATTGATTTTAGTGAAGATCGGTTAAGGGAAAGGGGTAGTTTACCTGCAACGTTTTACGTTTTAACAAGAGTAAAGTGCATAATTTTGATAAATAAATTATCCTGAAAAGAAGGTCATATAATCCACTGTAGAAAGGTAGATGAAATATCTATAAATGAAAAGGGCAATTAAAGGGAGGAGGGGGTATTTTTTTTATAAATTGAAAATGGTAGTTGATGATGGAGGTAGTAAATTTTTATTTATATGTGTAGTACTATATAGGCAACAAAGAAGTTGTTTCCATGGAAATATTTCATTCAATTTCTCAAACATAAAACTAGATTTACAAGGTGGGGGATATCTTTTTTAGAAATTATCGAACTGAATTCAAGTAAATTTATTTAAACATAAATCGTACAATATGGAAGTCATGTTGGTTTCCATACCGATTTTTCTCTCCGTTCTGTTTACACTCACGCTGAAAATTAATTTACCGATTTACATAAATCTAATTTTGTTTTGTTATTTATTGAGTTGTGTTATTGTTTTTCTTTTTTTTTTGTAATAAGCGCATGAGTATTTAATCCTTATAGATCTGCAGGAATTTCCACCTACTGAAATATTTATTTATTATCAATTTATTCAATACAAAATTAAAATTATTTTCAAAATGTTTACTTTCATGTTCCGTAAGGAAATGGAAGTATGGTGATCTCGAAACAAATCGTGTTCGAGATAAAGGCTGATTCTGATTCTACTACCCTCAAAACATGAGAAGTCATTTTTCGAAATGTGTCTGTGTGTAGAATGTTTTCTATGGCGAACTATAATTGCCGCAAATTCAAACAAAATCATATAATGTTTTGCATATGTGATAGAGTTGAAGAGGACTCGAGGCCTATTGATTTTGGTGAAGATCGGGTAGTTTAGCTGCAACGTTTTACGTTTTACCAAGAGTAAAGTACTTAATTTTGATAAAACGTATCTTGAAAAGAAGGTCATAATAAGCCACTGTAGAAAGGTAGATGAAATATATATAAATTAAAAGGGTATTGTAGAGCGAGGAGGTAATATTTTGTGTTGATGTTATAAATTTAATCAACAGAAAACGTAAAAATTTCAATAAAATAGTAACAATAATTGTTACAATTATTATAACAACAATTATTGATATCGTTCCATGCTATGTCACCATGGATACGTAAACAAAATAATTGTTCGTTTTCAGAAATTCATAAGTTACAAACGTTGGGCGGTACCTATTCGATTTTTTCGCGTTGTTTAAATAAATGATAATTTAATCAAATTAATTCTTTATTTTTAAAATATTAACAAATATGTATAATTCGTATTTTGATTATCTTTCTCTGGGTTTTTACCAAAAGCATATTGATATATTTGGTTTCGTTCTAAGTATTTGGTTTGGTTGGTTCTAAGTGTAGGCCTTCATATTAAAAATAATTTGATAATTAATTAGAAGATGGAAGTCATGTATGGTTTTCCACACCGGTTTTTATTTTAAATTACTTTTTTTTAAATAAGTGGTAGTCGGTAGTCTGTCTGAGTAGACGGAACAACACGGTAGCGAAATGGTGCGCACCATTCTATGTCGCGACGGGAAATGCCGTAGTAATGTTTTAAGGGAGAAGAATTTTTTTTCTTATCTCTAATCGCTGAGGTTTTAGGCGCTAATTAAAATTTGAGGTTTTTCTAAGTGCACGGATCTGCAACACTTGTTATTCTAGCGGATAAATGGTTTCAACAAACTTTTAATATATAAAGCAGTTCTGAAACCGGTATGGACTTACGGTGTTCAACTTTGGGGTACTACTAGTACGAGTAACATCGACACCTCGAAATTCCAATTGTGAGATAAGAAATCGTGCGCCTTTGCAGGAAAAACATCTCTAAATTAGAAAAGCATCCTAACCCCCTAGCAATAAAATTGACAGATAATAGTGAAGACGTTTATAGACTGAAAAGGCATAAATTGATAGACTTACACTTCAGGTTACATAATAATGTGTATTCTGTATTATCTGCATTATAATATCTGTGTTATCTATTCTGTAATATCTGTATCTTTTGTGTTCATGTCAACATTAAGTGTTAATGGCAACCAGTATATCTGCTTTATAGGCCCAGTGTTTAACATTTTGTATTTATTGTATCATGCCAGCAGCAAGTGGAAGTGACTTTTGTTCATTTGTTTACATGTTTTTGCCATTTAGTCTTGTAATTTGTGTATCTGTTTAATCTGATAACAAAAACAAGAATAGCTCTCAATGGTCAACTCTTCATAATCATGTACGTGTCTTGTCAGTCAATTTGTTCAATGTTCGTTTAGTCAAACGGATTGCAAATCTGCAGTAAATTGAAAAAAAATGTCTTATTCCGAACAGAAATTTGCATAAAAATATACTTGTGAATAATATGTTGCATCTCATTATTTTGACGGCTGTTGTCAATGTGGGCCTACTTACTGTCACAAACTTTCAACTGATGAAAGACCATGGTTTGTGTCCCACAATGATTCTTAGTTCTGATTGAATAAAGCGTTTGCCATAGCAAAAAATTACAGTCACAAAAAAAGAAGCTATAATGGCTGAAATCAAGCTAACTCTTAGATGTGTTAGTAATCCACAATTAGCGGAAATATCTCCAAGGAAAGACTCATAACTACAACGATAGTGTAAATAACTTGATTTGGACACTTGTCTTTAAAATATATTTCTATCAAAGAATACTCTTGAGTTTTGTGTGTTTGAAGCAATAGCTTACTTCAGCAATGGAAACAGTATAAAGTGTGATATGTCAAGTGCTGTGGTTTTATAACATGAGAAAAGGGCTGTTTAGCAATTAACATTTTGATAACGAGCCAGTTCGTGTTGCAGAAAGTTTCATCAGTGAATATGAGCGGGCATCCATGAGACAAAAGATCACGAAAAAGGAAATTGGACGATGAATTTTCAGAATTATCTTATTATGACCCAAGAATGTATTAAAATAAGTTCATTTTTACACATATATTTTTGTTTTTTGTCGATTACCAAAAATATAGTTTTTCAATATATAAGGAACATTTTATCACCGACCAGTAGACCAATAATTGTCAAATTTTCACAAAATATTCACACTATGTGAATATACATGCTGAGTTTTATCTGTCATGATAAATGCAAATTTAGACATTACAAAAATCTTCTTCTTCTTCTTCTTCTTCTTCATTCCAGGATTAAGCCATAAAAAAGACACAGGTCTGATGCTTCAAGATGAAGAAGAAGAAGAGTTTGCGATTACTGGAACTGTACCTTTATCCGTTCCTGCAGTACATTTTTAATGTTTTTACTATATGATTGTGTCGATATATTACGATGTGGAAAAGTAGAAGTGTACTAATTTTCCTATTTCTTAATGCAAAGCGAAAAATACGTGTTGTTTTCATTTGTAAAGTTAGGTGATAACGGTTTTGGCTTTTAGTTTACTGCTGAAATAAATAAAAGTCATGGTTAAGGAAAACATAACATTTAATGTTTATATACAGTACTTATAACACAGTAATACTTAGAGAACCTAAAGATTTTGAATTGACTGTAAAGTGATTTTACAGCAAATGAAAACTGAGAAACACAAATATTTATGGTTAATGGAAAAAAAAAACAATGTATTAAGGAATGACAACATGCGCTCTACATTGTGCATAATGGACGTTTCTTTTTGGTTACCCACAAAAGGAGTACTTGTTGGAGTTCTGGAGTAGATGAAAAAAGACATAAAAAAGACATTCAGGAGTTCTGCCATAAAAAAGACACATGTTTAGAAATAGACCTTACAATCGAGTTTGGTAGTTTTCCAGTGATCTATTTACAGAACGAGTATTAATGAAAAAGCGAGTATTACTAGTAAAACGGGTTCTACTGAAAACCAAGTATTGCCATAAAAAAGGAGACATGTATAGTCGCTTTACTTTCAAGATGGGTTTTTCGTAGTTTCCGCCAAACAACAAGTTTTCCATATGTATCGTTTTCCATGTGTAATTTCAGTTCTCATGCCAACCTAACAACATCAGCTTTTGGCGTCACAGGTACGTAACTGTGCTATACTACTGCTACAATTATTTTTCATTAAAAAAATAAATAAGAATACCAACTGGAATCCCCAGAAAACTATTTTGGAACATACGAAATTAAAATTTGATAATTCTTTCATATAACTACAATTATGTACAATATTCACTAAAGATCGAAGTCAAACAATTGCATAATCAAAATATCGAAAATGACTGCAGGAACGGATAAAGGTACAGTACTCGATCACTCTACTAGACTTAGCAGCAGTCTGAACACAACCGAGTTAATGAGATGTGGCAAACATAAACATGTCACACAAAACAATGCTACTGTGGCGCTATCTGCTTGTATTAAATAAAAACTATAGCGTTAGTGAAAAACATCGAGCGCTCCTGTTCCTTTGTCTTAAGCAGTGCAGTTTATTCATATAAAATGTAATGCACTGTATTGTATACATAAGAACAACGGTACACGTTATCGTAAACATGTTTTTACTCAAAAACGTCTTAACGGTCAGCTGTTCTGCTTACCGCTGTCTGAAACACGTTGCCGGGATCTGCAGTTACCCCCCGTATTTTGTACGTCGCACAATCCCACCAATCTCCTCCAGCCACTTTCTTTAGCATTAAACAACATTATATAAATGTAAAAACATTTATACATACTTATTTTTGTTATTGTTGTCATTTCTCTTCTTCGTCACCCCCTCCTCCTACTCCTTCTCCCTTTTCCTTCTTTTCCTTCTCTTCTTCCTCACTTTTCTCGATCACTTCCGCTCCTACCTTCTCGGCCATTTGTTTCTACTCATTTTCTTCTTCTTCTTCTTCTTTCCAAACTTGACTAAACTGAGTTAATGAACTGTTTTAACAACAAGCCAAATACGCGCTTACATTGACGATGTCGTGATAACAACCAGATCAAGACAACTGATAGTTGAGGTACACAAAGAGCTGAATCCAAAATACGCTGGAACGGTACTCTAAGTAAATATCAGCAAAACGAAATACATGCTAATTTCTGTATCATAAAGAAGAAGAAATCTATATAATTTATACATAAAAAATAACTCATTTGATGAAGTTAATAATTTCAGATATCTGGGTAACAATGACAGGATACAAATAGGAAGTAGAGCATATTACACTAACAGTATACTATTGAGAATCAAACTCGTTAGTCGTAACACAAAAATAAAAGTATATAAGTACCTTATCAGACCGGTTGTTAGTTATGGAGGGCGAGACATGAAAACTGATAAAAAAGAAATAAGAAACGCTAAGAAGGTTTAAAAGAAAGATCTTAAGACGTTAAATAAGATGACGAATGGAGAATAAGAAATAACTAGGAGATTAGATAAGCTATTGAATCTGGAGGACATTGTAAACAAAGAAGAGAACAGGGAAGTATAGGAAAAGTAAGAATAGGAAGAAGAAGAAGAGAAAAACGACGACGACAGAGAAGAAGAAGAAGAGGAAGAAGAAGAGGAAGAAAACGACGACCCACAGAAGAAGAAGAAGAAGAAGAAGAAGAAGAAGAAGAAGAAGAAGAAGAAGAAGAAGAAGAAGAAGAAGAAGAAGAAGAAGAAGAAGAAGAAGAAGAAGAAGAAGAAGAAGAAGAAGAAGAAGAAGAAGAAGATTAAAATCTTTTGTACCTAATCTTCTTGTTTATTTTGTTGTTAAAATAATATTATAAGGCGTTTGCAAATATCAGAATTAAAATTAAAACCAGTTTAAACGACGCTAATAGTTTGTACCCAACGCGGTGCAATTGTGTGACTTGCAATGCTCTGCAAACGCCTTAAAGCGTATTCCTATGGTTGCGGGGTAGTTTGATTTGACGAGCCGCGTAATCGTTGAGAGACGCTAACGCACAAAAGCAGCAACAATACGTATAAAGGTAAAAGTTTAAGTGTACGCTACGCTACGGTTAGGTGAAATTGACAGACGTTTAGCGGAGCGGTGTAGAGTTTCATTAGACGTTAAGCGAGCGTGGCGTAAGGGTAGGGCAGTTCTGGTTCATTGGGATCCGGTAAAAGCGGGGCGGGACTCAGCATCAAACGTTATAAATTCTCCCCCGACCATTACAGGCAACATCTTCACTCCGCTGTGATCGTAAACTTTACCTCACTTGTCGCTCTTTGTCTTTTCTTTTTTGCTTTATTTCGCTTACTGTTTAAGTACTTGTTTTTCTTTGTTAAACAATTGTGTGTGTGTGAAGAAGAAGAAGAAGAAGAAGAAGAAGAAGAAGAAGAAGAAGAAGAAGAAGAAGAAGAAGAAGAAGAAGAAGAAGATTAAAATCTTTTGTACCATACATACATACATACACTTTGTGTGTGTATGTCTGTGCGCGCGTGAGCATCTGTAATCATTCTTAAAATCTAGAATAAATATTTAAAGTTCACATTAAACTTCGAAGAGTTTAACCAAATACACTGTACTCACCGTCTATGGCTTTTTTCCGTGATGTTTTTCCAGTTTACATGTTTCAAGGCACTTGCCTCATCATCAGAACTTATAAAATCAATCTATGTCATAAAAAATGACATTTGGTCATAACAGTGTATTTGGTTAACAAACACGTGGCTTGGGACTACAATAGGATTTATTCCGTTTAATTCAAAATTCGAAGAGTTTGAAGACAGGACGAATCTTAAGGTATTGTGACGACGGTCTCATTTATCGTCGTATGGTACAGTGGAAAAACAAAATACAAGACACCAATGAAATCACTAATCGCCAGCTTTAATTAGTCACAGTATTACAGTTTGTAATCAACTTGTACAATAATCCGAGCAAAGCTTGTCCACACGCAATAATAATGTCAACTAATAGAGTCCCGCATACAATAACACTTTGTATCTTGAGGGAGAGGTGTGTGGTCTCCGAGGAAGCGCTGGAGTGACCAGCTCTAGAATTTGCCTGTTTGGGACCGGAACAAGCAATCTTTGGTTTGATCCTTGAAGATGATGATGATGTTTTAACCATGATAGCCAATATTGACATTGTCGAGAATACTCATATCAGGCCTGTTCAGTTCCTGCCGTATATCTGTACTTCGACTACAGTCATGTCAAATATACTCTGCTAAATGCCTGAAAAAACTCATTTTGTTCGCTTGAATATGACTGGCTTACGATGTTTTTAAAGTCTAGAGCCATAGAGGAGTGTGGGGAGAGCCGTCACCTTGTAGAAATTTAGGTGTGTTTCTTTCTCGTCGATTTTAGTGTTCTCCTGATGGTCGCGTAACCTGATAGTTGAACTTATGTAGCTTCTTCACCACGTCATTGTTTTTAATCTAAGCCACTCATATGATTAAACTTACGTAGCTTATTCACGTAAGTATAATATAAGGCAAATTATAGCACTGATAGTTAATTATTTTTCGAAAGCTTTCACGACCTGTGTCAGTTGTATTTAAATTATCTGCCGGGCTGTTTTGGCCGTGGTCCTAGGTTTCCATTAAACCAAACGTTTCAGCAGCACCACTGGCTGCCATCTTCAGTGGATGTCGTACGTCAGGGGCACAGTACTGTGGTGAAGGCTGAGCCTGTGGACCTGATGTACGACACCCCGTGTTAGGTTTGACTCGAATACATCCACTGAAGATGGCAGCCAGTGGTGCTGCTGAACCACGGCCAAACAGCCCGGCAGATAATTTAAATACAGATAATTAAAACTCTTCATCTGTCCTCAGAATTGTACTATTTGTAACAATTTTTGCTCGTATGGGATCAGCTACGTACATGAACTCCAACGCTTTAATCTTTAATGCGGAAATCAGTAATTCGAAATCCTTGTAGTTCGAAGTAACATGTGTACAGTTGTCTGGAAGCTCCTTTTCAAGTTTAACAGGCTAGTTCAGTCAACACCAAACAATAAACAACAAAGTGTTAACTCCATCTTTTAATAATTATTTCGTTATAAGAACTGTTGCGCATTAATTCTTCTATTATATATCATCTTCAAATAATTACACTACCAGTACGTTTCTTTTAACCTGACCCACGTTTTACAGAAATTACTCTGTTTCTTCAGATTTTTGTTTGAATTGTAATTGATTTTACTTCGCTTCTACTTTTGATTGTTTTAATGTTTTGACAGTGTGTAGTCAGCTATTTATTATATTTAATGTTTATTTTAATACTCTAATAAATGCATGATTTTAAATAAATCGTCTTAATTTGTTTTTTATTTGAATTTGTTCTTTAATTAGTAGATTATTATTAATTTGTACGTTTTTAATTCATTTGATATATTGAATGTCTGGATATGTTTATTGTTTAAACAATGTGTAGTTGTAGGTCACAGTGTATTTATTTAAAGTTATCACATGGGGAACTTTGAAGGAAACTCAACGAGTTACATGCAAAGGAATAATCCTTCTTTTGTAATTTATTAATTAAAATTTTATATTTAAGTTTTATTCAATACATTTTTTACTTAACGTTTATTTGTTTAACATTAATTTTGTACTTTTTATTCAAATTAATTGTAAAGGCCATGATGCTTACAGTAATAAAAAAAAACCTGGAAAAACTTATTTTAAAAACAACTTTCTTCTCACTCTTTATAATTACAAGTAAAATAAAACCGACCTACAATTAGCATAATTCTTGAAATACTTATACTACTTCCGGTAGTACAGAAAACAAATATTCAAAGAATATAAAGATGTAAAACGTTCTAAGTTTTGAACACACAACGAATAATTCAGAAAACAGTTGCGCATATGCAAAATGCTCGTAACATAGAAATTTGCTTACCACTTTCTTCAGGGTAGTCCACGGGTTGTTGGTACTGAATAACGCCTTTATATCCGTGTATTAATTTCTGTAACAAAAATATATTTATATTGACATTAAAACAAACACACTGAATTATTTACATTATTGAAACAAACACATTATTTACATTAGAATTAGCACAAATATAAGTTTAAGTGTATGCATTTTATAAACATTTGAAACGAAAATAGATATAAAAACCTATATATCTCTAAAGGAGTGAATTTTGTGTTATCATACACTATCACTTATTTTGATATTTCTGAAGGAGTCTGTAGTTTCAGAAACCCATGCCTTGCCGGTAGTCTGCAAATACTATTCTTTGGTTTGAATAATTTACTTAGACCATAAGTATACCAGACGTTGTTGGGATTTCGATAATCCAGTTCTTGTTTAAGCTTTTCCAAGTTCAAGTCCTCGGTCCCGTAATGTTAAACAAATTTTAAAGTTTATCAAAATTAAATACTACTACGCTACAATAGCTCCAGCATTCGCTTATTGTTTTGAACAAAATACTGAAACACAATACGGAACGTTCTGGTACTATGGAGAATGTTGTCCTACGCATTTCTCGCTTAGCCCAGTACGTGCTTGTTTCCGCCAAAGCCACACGCTCAAGTACACTCTAGAATTTTTGAGTACTTCTTAAGGACGCATATATGGAACCCTGCAGACTATAAATAGCCAACACCTGCCGCTTAGCAGTCAGTTTATGTTGGGCGATTTGTCAAGTCATATCAAGTGGTTGTGTGTTGTAATTAGTGCGGAATTCTTTATAGTTGACGTTATTATTGCGTGTGGACAAATTTAACTGGAATTATTGTACGAGTTGATTACAAATTGTTATTTGTGATTAACTAAATCTGGTTATCAGCGACTTCATTGGTGTCTGTACTTTGTTTTCCACTGTACCATACGACGATCAGTGAGACCGTCGTAACAATTTGTTTATTATTAGATACTCTCAAGTTAAAAAAATACTTTATAATAATTAATACTTAACTCTAATAACAATACTCAAGTTAACAAACTCGGATTAAAATAGTTAACCCGTCAAATTTTATAGTCCATAGTATATAAAATAATTATATAATAATTCCTATAGATTGTTTTAAATGTTTTACAAAAGAAAGTCTGTTTTCAGACTAAACATTCTTAACGCGTATTAACTAAAATTTGTCTGCTCCCATGTATACACCAAAACTGTTTCAAAATATATCATACTTTGACGCCATTACAGAATAATAGCAAATACCTTCAAAACGTTCAATACAATTACAGTAATTCGCAGATAATACAGTTCTGTAGGGGTGGGAATCATTGGTATAGTTTAGTGTACGCAGCTGTAACTCTGCAGTTTTATGGTAATTACATGACGTCATCCGTTACAACACCCGGTAATCATTATACACTGTTACACTTTGTGACTTGTACAATACAAAAGTATTGTTACGCTATCACAGAACGGTGTACACGTTTCACGGCTATCCCAGCTGTAATGTCTGTGTGCGTACGTGACACTTAACATGCGAGCCAGTGTTACGTAATGCGGAACGTTGTCGTGCGTTCGAGAAGCTTCTCGATTAGCCCTGCCGGTGTGTGTTCCTGCCAAGGTAGCGCTGAAGTGTCCTCTAGAATTTAAAAGTGTTTGTTAAGGACGCATATTATGGAAGCCTGCAGACTGTAAATAACCCGTACCTGCCGCTTAGTTTTCAGTTTTATGTCGGGCGATTTACACAGTGCGTCTCAAGTGGTGTATTAGCGCAAATTTTATTATAGTGCGGGATTATTTATAGTTGACATTATTATTTCTGTAGACCGATTAACTTGAATTATTGTACGAGTATAATCTTGTTGAATATATTGTTGATTACAAACCGTTAATTGTGATAATTAAAGCTGGTTTTTAGTGACTTCATTGGTGTCTTGCATTTTATTTTCCACTGTACTATATAACGATCAGTTAGACCGTCGTATCAATATTGATTTTAAGGAAAACACATCAAGTCAGGGCACGACAAAATTTTGGAACGACTGTTTACCAAACGTGAGTGATGTGAAGTGAAATTCACGTAGTTTTTTTTTTTTTTAACGAAGTAACTTCGTGTTATTTCTACTGACATTACGTTATCTGAATTCACCGTGACTTAGTACACCTAATATGTGCAATATGTGCAAGCACGTAGTCTGTAATATTTCGTAGGACGGGACAAAAAGGGTGTTTACCTATATTGTTGTTTGCATTGAATTACTGAAAGAGAAAGAGAGAGAAAGAGAGAGAGAGAGAGAGAGAGAGAGAGAGAGAGAGAGAGAGAGAGAGAGAGAGAGAGAGAAGGTTTAAACAATATATCGCATTCCAAAACTGTGTCGAAAAGGAACTTACAGTTAAAAGTATAAATGAGAGAGGTTTTAAAGCGTTAGACATCAAAAAGAACCTCCACACAAAACAAGCACACACACACACACACACACACGCGCGCGCGCGCGCGTACACACATATACAGAATGTACTACGAAGAAATGTAAAATTACCGACACGGGTGACTGAACTCGCTAGTTACTAGTAGTCAGAAAGGGCGTTTAACTTAAAACTTGTTTACGATAATGTGTACGAGCTATAGGGTAAGTGGGGGTATAAGGAAGTTGTCTAGTTCCATTATTGTTATTTCCGATCTGATGATGAGCTGTGAAGCTTGAAAGCGCTAATCGGAATATCTATATTGGTGTTCAACAGTGTTAATTCTGTTTGTAATATTTTACTTTGTTCATCACATTTAAAATTTGCGTTTTTGTTTTTCCTTACACAGTTAAGCCAGTATATCGTTAAAACAGTGAATACTCTACCACCAACCACACAGTGATCATTAAAAAAGAAGCAATAGAAGTGCCATATCAGATGCTGGCGAAACTAAAAATGCGCAAACAACACAAACAAAGAGTGACAAAGTAGAATGGCGTACCGATAATATAAATAAGTAAAATAAAGTTAAATGTATGTTTGTTTTCAGGCTAGAATTTCAAACAGGATACATGGCTAGTTGGCCAGCGATGAGGTCGTAGTAAACAAAGTTTAATGGAAATGTTATTTCATGATATTTTATTTAAGTCAAGCATCGGAAAAAATTGTCGCGATTCAGACGTACTTTCTAGCGCATTATCTACAAAATTTGCCCATGTTATTGATGCCATACTATAAGTAGAACGAATTTACGTTCTCATATTGTACTGCTAAAATTTCAACAGTACATAAAACCAGACAAAAATAGTAAATTTGTAAAATTTATACATGTTTATTTTTAAGAAAGCAATAAAACTTTCAACCATATTTCATTTTGATAGGTGTAAACTATATGTGTACAACTGTAAACTCCAAATTCAGTAGATTACATTTTATTAAATGTTAATGTAATTGGTAAAAACATAGAATTAAAACAAAATAAGAGTCTAGTGGTCACAAGCTTTATATAAAAATAGCTATTCTAATAAATTCTAAAAGTCACTAATAATTGTAAAACACCAAAATAATTTAAATCAATGAGAAAAAAGTTTATTTAAAATACTTTGTAAACGCAAAGGCTGTATAAAGTTAGAAACTAAAAATTATAGACAAAGAAAGCTTAGTCCACACAATACAATAATTGGTAATGAATTAAAAAAATGTATTCCTTCTTAAGGGATTAACTTGAAATCGTCACTAAAAAAGAAATAATACTAATTTTATAACAACATACTAATATAGTAGATAAAATATAGAAGTTACTAAATGAAGCAAGTTTAATAATAAGAAAAAACAAGTGCACAAGTAAGAACTAAATAATTCATTTACATTATTAAAAATTGCTAAAATATTTTAAACAGAATTTAAATTGTTGCACACCGTTATAGAAAATTATTCCGATTAGCGCTTTCAAGCTTCACAGGTCATCATCAGATCGGAAACAATGAGCTGGTGATGGAAATTTCGGATCGGAAATTTCCGATCTGATGATGAGCTGTGAAGGCGCTAATCGGAATTTTTCTATAGCGGTGTGCAACAGTGTTAAGTCTGTTTATGATTGTAACCACCAATACAACTTTATTAATTAAAATATTTTATTTTAATGATAGGAAAAGAAGGGCGATAACTTTTATTTTTTTAATAAAATTTTCGTTTGGTTTGATTTTTTTGTGGTGCTTGCCCCGCGATTGGATATCTATTTTGTTCATGCTGTAAAAAAAAAACCTAATAGCATTGAGCGTATTTTGTTGTTATTTCAAAAAGTAGAAGCACAATATTATAGTATTTTAATATTACAATGTTATATACTCTGTTATATCCATCTGTGGTTAACTTGTATATTATTATAACAGTGATCGTTTCGCCATCACGTCCACAAACCACGAAAGGTAGGGGCAACAACGTCTAATGTTTAATAACGTTTGGATTTTAAAATATAAATTAAACGAATACCTGTTGTTAAAAACAAAATGGCCACGCGAAACGAAATGCAGGAAACATAATAAAGAAAATGACGTTTGTTGGTTGTTTTTTTTTTCGTTAAACTGGAATTCCGTGCAGGTTTTGTTGGTACTGGTGTGACAACGGTGTAATTACTGGGCTGCAGTGGTAGCGGCTTGGCTTGCAGTCTGTGGTCGTGTGAGAAATTGTTACGGCCTCTGTATTGCACCCCAGAGCAGCGACACACTTCATACAATAGTAGCTGCCGCGAATTTCCTTACTCATTTACATTGTGTGTATAATGTAATGTACAGCGGTCTTTTTGTATATACCTATATTTAATAGTGTTCCTTCAGTTTTGTAGAGCTGAACAAGTGTGTTCACACACACACACACACACACACACACATAATATTGTGATGTTATTCAATGTAGTTTCTTCTGCAAGTAGTGTATTGCGTATTTGTTTATTGCCACACGTGCAATAAACACAGGACATGAATTCCAGGACATAACCAACATGACACTAATAAAACACATACCACACAAAGGCACCATATGAACATTTGGAAAAATTTACAAATATACATATACAAAACACAAAACAAACTAATACCTGAACAAATACAAATCAATGCAAAACATGACACAATTTTCAAGGCACTCAACATCGAAAACACTCCAAAAGCTAATATATACACCACAATTACACACAATAACACCAGTATAATATACCAAAAACCAACAGGAAACCATAACAACAACCAACCAAAACACAAATACTTCACAAGATATAAAATCAGGAAGGCTGAGGATGGGAACAATACGCTTCCCGAAATATGTACCAAATAAGGGCATGAAACAACTTGAGGTAAAGAATGTATAAATATTAAATAAATTATGTATATATATTGTGACGTAACAGAACGTTCCATACTCTTAAAACAATATACAAACACAGACAGGCTGACTCAAACGTGGAAAATACTCCAAAACCCCTTAGATTGAGATAGTGAATCACTGTCAATATTGACCATAATTAATAACCAAGGATAAGACTAAATAAATCCAACATAACAACCCGAAAAAATAAATAAACAAGCCTTAATTAAAAAAAAGTCAATAGAGTAGTGTAGAATAGATAAAAAATAATGTACCTTAGAATATAAGAAGGAAACCATAAAAAAGTATCAGTGAAAAATGAGTTAGTGAGTGAAAAACAGTGATAATCATTAATCAAGCAGATAAAACCTTGAATCTTGATGATTAAGTTAATAGTATTAAATTGAAACAAAAACCACAGAAAGAACCAAGTAAGAAAATAAAAAAATATAGTTAAGAAAACACTAAATAGTGACAGCTAAAACTAAATGTGAATGTTAGGGAAGTAATTATAAGTTTTAATATTAGTTGAATGAAGGTTCTGTGCCTTTTAAGCCTTATTGCTTATGTTAAAAGAAAAAGGTTTTGAAATTGTTTAATTGTGCTGATTTCATGTACATGTTAGTATTCTGTGTTATTAATCAAAGAACAGACCTGGACAGACAGGGAAAAGAGTTGATAATTTTGTATGTTAAACATTTTTTTAAGTTTGTTAAAAGTGAATTTAACTATTGAAGATTCATTAGAGTATCAACCATGGAAACATGACACTAAGTTAAGCTGTTTATAAAGTTTGTTAAGGAAGTACAAGAATAAGTGTATAATAAGCACTATAATCCAATATAATAAAAAACAGAGACAAATTTGTAATTAAAAGTAAGGTATTAAACCAACAGTACAAATAATAATTGTAACAGAATAAAACAAGGTATTAAAGAAACGATATGGCCTAGGAAAATGTTAAACATTAAAATGATTGTAAATCATCGTTAACAAAAGGACAAACCACTGTAAATTAGTAATGATAAGCTGGAATTGTTAAATATATTTTATGTTTATAGTAATCACAATGTGTGACGATTTAAATGGTAATAAAAAAAATCTAATAATAAAAATATAAAAAAAAAATGGAAAGCAAATAAGTATTTTAAATCGCATGATTAAACCAAATATCCCTGAACTTACTCAGAATAGTTATGAGAATTAAATTAAGAAAATCTAACTAAATAAGTAAAAAAAAAAATCTGAATGTAAAAAGTTAAGAATAATACAGTTAACCCTTTAGTAAATTATCATGCGTTGACCTGCCTATTCCGGACACAACGTGCATAGCGAACCGGCTGTAACTTAGAAATATCTGAAAATCGTAATGTAAATAATTAATAATTTGAGGTCACAAGTAGTAGTAATAATAATCCCTGTAAACTAAATAAGTCTAGATAATTTGTTTTGTCTTACTATAAGAATGAATTATTAACAAAGAGTTGGAACTATATTATGGCGGAGTACTCACTCCGCGTCTTTGCAATCTACCTGTTGTAGCAATGCAAGAGTTACGATGCGGCGTTCAGACTGTAAACACCTCCAAGCGAGGGCTCTTCAAAAATGTTTGTTTTAAATTTGTAAATGAGTGTTAGCTACCACAAAAAACGTGGAGAGCTAGTTATATTTATATATAAGATGTAGTGAGGAATTTGTTAAAGAAATGTGGTAATGTAAAAAAAAAAGAACTCGTATATAAGGTGATGTCTCAAGTTAATTAAAAGACGAACACTCGAATATTGTTCGAGTGATGTAATTCAGATAGTAATGTAAAGGAAGAAGATGCAAACTCCAGTACTACGCTGCCAGTGAAGATGTGACGTGCACAACTGCAGATACGGACGACTACCTCCTAAACAACACTTACCAGAACCGCCGAGGATTAGCCCGAGTTCACGCAGCATAACATCTATCTCGTCATTAATTCACCTAGAAGACTTTCACCGGAAACACGACCCAGATGACTACTCCGACTACCAGAGTTTCGAAGATTCACGCCCCAGGACACGGACAGCAAAAGCGTATTTAAGAGGTGACTCGGTGGCTTGCCTACCGAGAATTATGTACATTTAAAATCTAACTTTTCATACATGCCAGAGACTTTTCAAAAGACAATAATCTTCTCCAAGCATTAAGTAAAACAAAAGAAATGTAAACAGTAATTTCTATAATCATACGTTGTAACATTAATCTTGAGATATAAGTTTTAATCCCTTAACTAAATAATACCATTCTTCAAATGGTGTTCATGTAATCATGCAAGCTTCTTGAGAAGCAAAGTAAAATTCAGACGTCTTTACTAGATTTAAAGAGACTCGGATCCGAGGTAAATTACATGATCAATGTGATCCCTTGTTTGACAGAAAACCCCTTTTAGCTATTTCAATATGAGAAAATTTTTATGTAATGGGATCTATATATATAATTTGTTAATAAAGAGATGTCATCTTATTACAGATTGAAGTGAGTGCATAAATCAGTGAAAATACCTTCCCTTGTGTCCTAATAATTAGAGTACATATTATTGTTCTAGGTGTTGTGTTGATTTTCAGTTTGTTACAACGTAGGCAGCCTGTATAATTGGCTAGCGTCAATTATATCGGGTTCCCTGGATTTATAACGTAGCCCGGAACGTTATAAATGTATTAAATAATTTAAGGAATTAGACATGATTTTGTGAAGGCCAAATGACTAAAATGGCCTATAAAACCTGATTTTGTAAATCACCAAAAATATCTCTTAGTTCATACACACAGGTCATGTTGGGTATCAAATTGTTTGTAATTTTACCAGGAAAAACAAGATGTAAATTAAGTTAAGCATAATTAAGTAATAGTCAGGGAGTAATTAGTAGTGGAAATTGAAAAAAACCAAATAATTTAGATAATGATGGTCATGTGACCTTTGAACTCAAATCTATTGACCAATGAGAAATTAACAAAAATTTGTCAAGACCGTTGAAGGAGTAAGAAATTCAATTATTCTATTGTTAGGCAGCAAAACGTACAGGTCAACTCTGTGAAGCCGGGAGCCAAAGTTAACAAAGTATCAATTCTGAGTGGAGAAAATTTAGAAAATTATATCTAAAACAAGACTAAATTCAAAAATGAAGATAATGCAAATCTAAAAAGTATAAAGCTAGAAAAGAATAAGAAAAAAGTAAAACTAAAAGAAATGGAAAAGTGAAAAGCAGTATTCCTACTAGATATGGTGAGAAAATAACCTTATATTACAAGCACTGTTTACTACTACACAACACCAAGAATAACTTCACCAACACTTATTAACAACACAATAGTGAAGGAAAACAGAGAATTAACTATAATTACAGTGAACACTTCAAATAAAATCATTTATTTTAAAAGAAATAGTGCCATAAAACTTTCGTAGTCTTGAGGTGGAACCCAAGCGGCCTTCTTTGAATTTCTCGTACTCAATTCAAACTCGAAGCGGCCATATCTGTCGACTTTGGACATTTGAATTAAATAATTATTGTTCAATACTTAAACAAAATTAACTTTATATGTAATAGTAAGTAAGATTTTTTAAACATTTGTAAGTATTGTACTTCCTAATAGCATTTCTGACCTTTCATAGCAGTTAAAAAGAATCCTATAATTAATATTATAAAATAGAAAAACTTAATTTTATTACAATCGACCCAAGGTAAAGAATCAATCCGGGAAACGAACATTTTCGATCTGTGAGTCGTAATACTAATTTTAAAAGAACTAATAACCAATAAATTGCAATAGAACATTGCAGTAAAGGAAACTGTAGCTAGGACTACATGCTGATATATCATTTTATGACGTTATAGAAATGTTAAAATTTGATTTTTGTTTGATTAGGTTAATTAGATATAAGTTTTGAATTAAGAATTGGGTAAAAAACTATTATGTACCAAAATGCCCACAAAGTTATTTGTGATCATGTCATGTGCGAGATTAATGTCCAAAAAACGCGTAAGGTTGCACGGTGTGGGACCGTGCAAAACAAACAAAAATAATAAGAATAAACAAAGTACCAGTCAGAATCAGAAATTCAATGAATACATGGAAAGTAATAACATGCTTATGACCTACTCCGTATCTGGTGTATATCCTAATGATGTACGAAATGAACTTATAAATGAGAGTAATGACGATGTAACTAATATGCATAGAAATAGTGATAAGTTAGATAGTAGATATAGTGTATTAAAAGCTAGGATAAATAACTGTAAGGGAAATGTTTTAATAGACAGTGGTGCTCAGATCTCATTGATCAGTGAAAATTTTGTCAATAAGAACATAGTAGAGTTTAAGATAGTACCAATATTACCGATTAATAATACAACTATTAAGACAGCCACAAACGAAGTTAAGCGTTTGGATGCAAAGGAGAGGATAAGGAAGTTTGCCGAACATCGGTCAGAAAATTTTAATTCTGATCATAAGCTGCAATCGTTCAGAGTAGGCGAGTTAATTTTACTAAAAGCTTTAAATGTAAGTAGTAGTATTGATAATACCACAGCTAAATTCAATAGGCTTTATAATGGTCCATTTATGTTATCTAAACAGGTGGGAAAACAAACCTACATTGTTACGAATCAAAATACAGTACTAACAAAACTATTGGGAAATTCCATGCGTCGTCATTACGTAAGTACTATGTGAAAAATTAATGTTCAATATATCTGGGTATATAAAGAATGAACGTCATAAGATAATTGTTAAATTAAGTAAATTGTGTAAATTCATGTTTGTTTGAATCATGTTGGTAAATATGTT
The DNA here is from genome assembly GCA_034769895.1 of Magicicada septendecula. Classification (NCBI taxonomy): domain Eukaryota; kingdom Metazoa; phylum Arthropoda; class Insecta; order Hemiptera; family Cicadidae; genus Magicicada; species Magicicada septendecula. The sequence goes on along the minus strand of CM068369.1, from coordinate 10,070,283 downwards.
GAGAAGTGTTCTACTGAACAGTAGGTATTATGACGTCATGAACTGTTTATACTAGCTTATCTCTCTGCCCCTTGATAACAGAGATTATCAACCTCGTACTTATGTTTATTTACATTGGAACTGACAGATGTCAAAAATTTATTGGAAGAAAATATTTTTAGTTTAACAATGATTATTTATTTATTTATTTTGTGTTTGATTATATGTTTAAAAAAAGGAAATGATAATATTTTATGTTTAAAGAAAAAAAAATTGGTTTGTGTAAACAAATGTTTTTTATCCGAGGAGGGGATATTCCTGCAATAGAACATTGCAGTAAAGGAAACTGTAACTAGGACTACATGCTGATATATCATTTTATGCCGTTATAGAAATGTTAAAATTTGATTTTTGTTTGATTATATTAATTAGATATAAGTTTCGAATTAAGAATTGGGTAAAAAAATTTATGTATCAAAACGTCCATACAGTTATTTGTGATCATGTCATGTGCGAGTTTAATGTGAGAGTGCACGAGTGCGCGTGTCATTCGTATTTTATGAATAACTGTTATAAATGAACGTATTGAACTGAGATGTGGAGAGCGCAAGCATCTTAAGTAGCGCTATATTTTCTGTGTGTCAGAGACTTGTTACATACTATTTTAATAGGGATTTTTTGGTAAAAATCAACTTCTATAGATTCCTTATCTTTTGGAAGTTATGAGGTTTGTAGATAAAATCTATACCTGCTTCTGCAGAAATCTGCCAATCTGTTCAAGAAGTTGTTTATCAGTTCTACCCATCAATCACGTGATAGGTGTTTCGACCAATCAGCGGCCCCAATTTTCATTAAGATTGTGTCTACGACGACGAAAGTCTAGTTAGTTCCATCCAGCAGCTCGAATATTACGGACGTGCTCTCTGTGCGAGTTTTTCGAACAGAAACGTTCATATGTAAGAGTTATCAAGGACAATTTAGCGACGAGTTGCCCGTTAGCTAATACCTTGTATTGGTACGAACGCAATATTTCTCAAATAATAAAATATTTACATTAAACAGTGCTAGTCTCGCATGAGTCAAGATTTCCGCATAGGGAATGTTTATCCATCCGTGATACTCCTGTGTTAACGCGAGGACACCTCAAGACGCGGAAAGGTGCACGCTTAAAGCACCATAGTAAATAAATAATAAATTACAGCCCAGTTCAGTACCTTGAGATAAAGAGTAAACTGTTATCTGGTGTGTCGGCGTGCGTGCGTACAAGAGGAGTCTCAGCGAAGCGTCAGTGTGCGGAGAGGAGCAGACAACGAGGGAGCAGATTTCGACGGATCACAAGACCAGAAGTGAGACGAATCAGCATATTTGCACACAACGTTCAAGTAACAATTGACATTTTAAGTAGATCAGTTATGATAATTCAAAGACAATTATTAAAGTAAAATAAATTATTTGTGAATTACAGACCATTTTTAAAATTTGTTTCAAAATATACAACCTTGCTCCAGATAACTGACTACATTGTTCAATTATTACTATGTCTAATATATGTTTTGTCGCATAGTAAATGGATAATAATTAATGTCGAATAATTAATGGATTGTAAAAGGAGTTTTATTTATTAAATAAAGTTAGATTAGAAGATTTTTAAGCAGGAAAGGAAGAGTACACACACCTAGTCAATTGGAACGTCATCGAAAAGGAGTGAATCAGCAGATAACCTATATGAGACGAGTCGATTTCACAATCGAACCGAACTGACAAAACATTTCTTTAAATAAAACTTTACCAAAACTGATGAAAAGCAAATCAACATTCATTAATAATTCTTAACCGTTTAATATCGAATTAATTAATTCGAATAACGGAATAAATTAAATTAAATTAAAATAAAATAAAGACAATTCAATAAAAATTTTGAAAATAAAAGAAAAAATTTCATTTTATTATTTTTTGATAAATAAATATAGTACAAAATAATTTAAAAGAAACAATAACACGAAATAATAATAAAACGAACGGTAACAAATTGGCGCTCCAACGCGGGGCTTCACAAGTAAAAGAAATCAAATCAAATTGAGTCAACTCCAAACAATTTCGTACTTGCTAGAGAACATAAAGTCTAACACGAAATAATAAAAGAACGGTAACAATATATATGATTTTGTTTGAATAAATTATGTCATCATCGTCTTCTTAACGGTTTTAGGCTTTAGCGACCTCTTCCCATTCCACAGTCTACGTTTTCTTAGGTCTACCAACTTTTCTTCTGCCTGTATGGTTGTAATCTTTTGGTATCTTTGGAATTCTACTTTCTTCCATTCTATCTATGTGTTGAATCCATTTCCTTCTGTATTCTTTAACCCTTTCATTAACTGCAACAATATCTAAATCACTTCTTATCTCTTCATTTCTTACATGATCTCGTCTATTACACATTTTAACGGATCTCAGAAATTTCATTTCTGCTGTTTGTATCTTCTGTTCATCTTTTTTGTTCTTTATAAGCCAAGTTTCAGAAAATAAATTACGTGCTTATATCAACTACGGTTAACAAAAGTGTTCAAGGAATGTTTTGAAGACTGAAAAAAACTTTGTCAGTTTTGTGTTACTTCAAACTGAGAACATTACTTTTCAAAAGGATCAATGTATATGCAGATAGAACGAGGTATAGTTTTTTAATTAAAGAAAAATAACACGAACATCTGGATCAAACATTTTATGTTATCGCCTTTATCCCAATTTCCAAACAGTTTAGCGATCATTGTACATGATCAAAGTAATCAATGACACTACTATTTACAGTTCTTCTTCTTCTTCTGATAGTTCCTATCCGTTTTGGATGTAGGATATCATACAGACTATTTTAACTTTCTGTACTGCTGCAGGATATAAGTCAGTTGTATTCATACCAAACCAGGTCCTTAAATTTCTCAGCCATAAGATTCTCGGTCGCCCAACTCTTCTCTTTCCAAAAACTTTTTCTCTGTAGTATGGACTGCAATAAGTTAAATCGCTGTTCATTTCTCATGAGATGCCCCAGATACTGAAATTTTCTTATCTTCACTGTGTTATTAACTTCCCTTTTTCGTCATCTTTCTAAGACCTTCAACATTAGTTATAAGTGCTGTCCATGAAATGCTCAGTATTCTACGGTAAAGCCATATTTCGAAAGATTCCAATTTTTTAGTTGTGGCTTCATTAAAGTCCAAGATTCTACACCGGAGAAGAGGACCGAGAATACGTAGCAGTGTAAAAGTCTCATCTTTCTGTTTATACAGTTCAGAGTTACTAAAGTTTATTAAATTGTAATTAAAAACAACTAAACCTTTACCAAGTTGTGGATCAATTAGAGGGCAAACCATATTCTCAACAACATGATTCAGTAATAACCAATAATCAACTACCGGCTTTGCTGTACTTCCCACTACCGTACCTACTAACTTAAATTGTTTTACTCCTGTTACTGATAATAAGCCGGCGTTCTACTCGTGGACGCCTTGTGTTTCATTTCAGCATCATCGCTGCTGTACTTGGTGGGCGTTCCAATTCTCAACTGAGTCTTAACTACTCTGTAACAACAACAATTCCGTCTCAAAACTGTTTGATGTGCCTGTAAACCAAAATTTTCTTGTGTTGTAATGATTGCTACACTGACCGGACAGACAACATGCGTGTCTACGTGATCAGCTGTAGCGTGTCACTAAGCACGCGCTGTGTGATCAACTGTATTACGCAATGCTCGTGAACTTTCTCTACAGCGCCATATAGGTTATGATCAACTGTTCCTACCGGCATCCAAGTTAATTTTGTCAAATACTGCGCTACACAGCCGGTATATAAATTGAGGATAAAGTGAAGTTATGCAGTTAATGCATAGATTCAGAATGCGTTCGGTGTGAAGTGGTAACTATGAATTGTCAAGTGCGAATATCAGGAGTTCTTCTTTACCACTACAGCCTAACGTGAACCCTGGCTTCTAACACTAATCTTATCCAATGTCTCTTGTCTATTGCCATGTCAGTGTAATCGTCACATCCATTCTTCTGAGATCCTCCAGCACATCATCTAACTACCTTATCCTAGGTCGGTCCCTCTTTCTGCTCTTGGAATTTTCTAACATGCGCATGACACTAAGCACGTTTTGTGTAAGCAATAATATTACGCTCATTATGCAAAAAACAGAAGATAATTTACACGGAGCCATTCACAAATTGAGCCATCACATTGATAAAAATAATTTGTATATATTAATTAAACAGATTAAAGTAATCACTTTCAAAGCAAACATCCCATAAGATCAATAATTACAATTAATGATAAAGTGCTGCAGAAAATATCCCACTTTCAATACCTACAATACGATATTACATACCAATATAACAAGGACGAGACAGATAAACAGATTTCAGGCGATTTCTGGCGCTATTAAAATAACTTTGGGCGGAAAAACAAGAAACGAAACTCAAATAAATTCTATAAGGTTATTCCGGTTTCCACTATTTTCTACGGATCCTAAACGTGGGTATTGTCTAAAAGTGATACAAGTTATATACAAACTCCAGAGGTGATTTTCTTGAGAGACGTAAAAGAATGTACACAAACGATAGAACTAGTAACGTTTTGATAAGCCATGAATCGGGTGTACTCTCTCTAAATGCAAGAATAGAGAAATTTAAGCTGAGTTGGATTGAACACATATATAGAATGGAAGCGAAAAAGGTACTCCAACAAGTTTAACGATATGCGCCTAAAGGGAAAATAGATGTGGGAAGACCACGAAAAAGATGGCTTGAAAATAGAGACCAGAACACGAAATGTCGCCTAATTCTGGAATGAAGAAGAAGATGCTCTGTTCCGTCTTCACAGAGTGTCTCTCCATCCCAGTCTTGGTCTCTTGTACCGAAGGGTCTATATTGAAACACAAGTTTCTTAGGTAGTCGTCCATCCTCCATTGTGTTCAGATGATGTAACCATTTCCTGCTATACGTCTAGATCTTATCATTTATGGAGAATACCTGTAGCCCTTCTCTAATATCCTCATTGCGCAAACGATCCTGTCTCGTGCAACCGTTCGTTCTTCTCAGAAACTTCATTTTCAAAGTTTGAATCTGTTTTTTTTTTCTTCTTTGTAGTAACCCATGTTTCATACCCATATAGTAAAACAGTCACTGCCATTGTTTTATAAAATTTAAGCATTGTCTCTTTCCTCGTCTTTTTCTTTAACGTTCTTTGTATGACGCCACACATCATCTGAAACCTCGATATTTTTGTAGTGATATCTCGGCCTGTATCATTCCCAATACTGACAGTGGGACCCAGGTAATTGAAGTCAGAGACTTGTTCCAAAACTGTTGCCTCAAGAACAATTTTCGATCTGACTGGAAACTTCCCCCAAAAAGCCATGATTTTTGTTTTCTGCTTATATATTTGAAAATAATATTGTATACAAATGTTTTATGTATCATAATGTTTTACAAATGTATTGTTTACAAGCATATTATTATAAATAGCTACATGTGTATTAGGTTGTTTTTATAAATTTACATTACTGTGCAAGAAAACAGAATAGATTTATTGCGAAGTTGTTACAATACCACTTCTCGTGAGAGGCAGTCACCACCTTTTGCACTTACATACATTCAACCAGACAATAATACAATTTTACAATGACGCATACGTCAGTTTTAAGTGTATACTGAATACAAACAAAGTATACAACAAACTGAAGAGAACTCGATAAGTGAGTTTGCACAGTACAGCTGTTACTACTGCTTCTTCCTCGTCTGTAAACGCCTCATGAATGTTAAATGTGTCTTACGTTCTGAGCGCATCTCCCTCCTGTTCGACTTGATCATCAGCCGAGATCAAGTTTACGCATATTTTGATAGCCGTTTACAGGTAATAAATAACACTTTATTGCTGTTACTTGTCATTACAGAATTCTAACAGAATTCTGTAAATTTTTACAGAATTACATAACTAATGCAGCCATTTTCTTTTTAGAAAATTGGGAAGGACTAATTTTGATATTTTTGATTTATTTGTATAAAAAAACGCTGAATGGTGAATCTTTATTATTTTCATAATTAGCCTTTTAAAAGAGCATTTATTAATTTTATGTAAATATGAGTCATTTGTTATTCATTCTTAAACCCACCCTTGTAATCTTCTTATAAAAGAAAATGTATTTTAAAAAATTATGTATATACCCCGTTTGGAGGGGGGTGGTAAGGTGGTAGCGCCTAATTTTTAAACACCTAAATATTTCAACCTTCTGTCCCCCAGATATATATAAGTATATTATTTATTGACCGTGTTAATTATGGTTTCCAGTGGATATCGAGTTTCGGTCTAATAAAAATGCAGGTTTTTTACGACGTTTCGAGATTTACTTTATCTCATATTCATGACTCCAACATAAAATATAAAGTAATACAATTGTGATGAGAGTTAATTATAATATATATGTCGTATGGTATTAACAATGCCGTTGTATTGTATAGAATAACTAATAGTACTTACATATACTGTTGAGTCACAGATACACACATACACAAAACTATACATTACACTACAATACAAAAACATGATACATATTAATTATATTTTTTCTCACTTTGTATACTGCATAGTGACAGTGTGTGAATCTATATCGTGACTGGAGAAAGAGCGGACGCACAAAGTGAAGAATTGTCAGGTATAAGGGTACCAGTGGATGAGGGGGATGATGGGGTTCTTGACTTGTCACATTTCTATTTTGTGTCAGATAATTTTATATGCAGTCGTAACTTTGTTCACGTGCTGGCAACGAACTTTTTGACTTGTTAGCTTTCTATTATTGTTTGTTTTCTGGCAATGTATAAGGTTTGAATTACACTTACTGAGGCTCTGTAGGTAATTTTTTTTGTTAACGGAATTTTGCTTATTTCTCTCAATAGTTATCATTTCAAGGAACTGCCGTTTGAAATGATTGGTTTCTGTATGTATTATTTTTACTTTGTTGAACTGGAAGGTATGGCCATGTACGCGAGCTTGTGTTAAGGCTGTTGGATCATGTTTATTAGTTTTTATTTTATCGCAGCTGTATTTGTGTTGATACACTCTCCTTTTTAAATACTGTTCCGAGCATCCATAATATTTTTTACCGCAGCTTTCTTGGCATGTATTTTCATAAACGACTTTAGATTTTATTTCTGTTTCATCTCTATCTTTGGTATTTGTGAAGAGTTTGTTCATTACGTGTTTGTTCAACAAGAATTTGTATTTTCGTGTTGTTGTTGTTGTTAGTCCTTGTAAGTATTTTAGTATTTTTCTCTAATAGTGTTTTTATGTGTGGTAAGAAATAATATTTAGTAGTTGTAATAATTTGGTCTTGGGTATTGTGTACTATAAGATGTTCTGTTAATTCTTTGGGTAGGCCTATACTTTTATTTGTTTGGTCAGCGGTCACGTCAATGGTATTTAAACATATATCATTCCTCTTTTCTGTATTATTGTTTATGTGTTTGTTGCATTGTTTTAATAGTGTGCAAATATGTTTATGGGGGTACCCATTTATTAATAATAAATCGACGACTCTGTTTTCAATTTTTTTGTTGTGTATGGCAGATGTAAGTCTGTGTGCTCGGTTTATCAGATTTTTGCGACATTGATTTTTGTATAGTCTATATTTTAGTGATTTTGTATAGGCCTATATACTGCACGTATTCTGGAAAATATTCTTTTTATTCCTGTCTTTTGTCACATGAATGTATACAAATATATTCTACTTTTTCTTTATTTTTCAATTTTTGAGTACATAGAATATTGGTTTTACGCAATTCCCTTACGTATAACCAAACCTAAACAATGCTCACCTAAAAATTAAAACGGTGTATTAAAATTAACTGCTTTCTTTGCGTCTGAAAAATTTTAATTTCACTGTGAACTGTAAAATTATTGAATTATAATGAAGTAATTAAGTAATTACACTTTGAGTATATAGATTATCCCCTTATGGAGAGGTGGTATTCCTGCAGTACAACATAGATTTTGAGTCACAGAATTCTCTTAAATTAAAATTTTTTCAATCTGATCTCAAAAATTCAATAACAACACTTTACCAGTACAAACTATTAAATTTTGTAACTTTTCACCAATTAGAAACTAATTTGTAACTTTCTAAACACAACCTAAACTTTACACAAAATAGCCAAACATCACACATCGGCTGCAACATTGTCATTGCGACTTTTGTACAATTGTATAATTGTATAATTGTATAATAGTATAATTGCATAAATGCATAATTGCATAAATGCATAATTGCATAAATGCATAATTGCATAAATGCATAATTGCATAATTGCATAATCATCAAGTGGTCCAGTCACGATGATATAAATACAATACCACCTTCCCAGTTGCAATTAAAAAATATTAAAAACGTGGTAAAAATCTATTACCATCTTTCTTCAAACGGTTATAGATGGAAAACATTTGGAAATCAACTAAGAAATGTTTGTTTTGTTACCTTAATGAAATCCTCCTGTGATATTTGAAAAAATATATTATAGTAAATTTTGAGTGTGTTCAGAAACGTCTGACAAGCCTTGAAAGAGTTTCATTACTTTCTAGAGCTACTTGCTTTTTACTTTACTTTTTACATACTTTCTGTTTATTACAAAATTGACATTTCAGAGAGGTACACTGAATCAGAACAGTGTGTAACATTTTAGTAAAATTACATTTAAAGCCTAGATATTGTTTGTAAACACCTTGTTATTATTTTTACAATAGTCGCTTTAAAACAGTCCTGGTTCACGTGTTGCTTTTTGAACACTTGAAATAATTCGATTCTTAAAATTATTATTAACCGATGGCGCAATATACTCATTACTAATTACGAGGTTTTGCACATTAGCCATCGTAAGTTAAGTTTAAGAAACACGACGTTTCGACCTATATAGAATCAAAGGTCGTCTTCGGCGGACAAAAAATTAATACTAAGCTAAATCTATCACTAACAAATAGATATCGTCAAAACTCCAAATCTTAGTTAAACAAATATAATGCTAAATAATAATAATAATAATAAAACAGTAATCATCATTCCATCAAAGAGGGATTCCTCCTGTGGTTGCAACGTAAACAACCTTGCAACAACAGGAGGAATCCTTCTTTGCTGTAGTGGTGAGTACTTTCTATTATTATTTTTTTCGTACTGTATTTGTTTAACTAAGATTTGGGGTTTTGAAGATATCTATTTGTTAGTGATAGATTTGTATTTGTATTAATTTTTTGTTTGCCTGAAGACGAACTCTGATTCTATAGAGGTCGAAACGTCGTGTTTCTTAATTTTGACTGACGATGGCTAAGTCCGAAACCTCATAATTTGTAATGATTTGAAATAATTCCCGTTAATAAGTTTACTTATAATTCTCTGCGTGCAGAGCTGTAGTGCTTATTGTTGCAATGTGCTCAACATTGTGGGCTGCACAACAATGGACCAAGTTTCAACAATAGGCTTTGCGTAGCAGTGCAGAAAGCAGCCACAGTACGATGGAGAGCGATGCAAATATCATATCGAGTCTAATACGTCTTATAGTTTTATAAACCATCCCTCTTTTCTCACCAGCTGAACCCGTCCTCCCTTCCAAGAGAGGTCTGACAATTAGTAGGAAGAATTATTGTTGTTTTCATCACACTTATTATCTCTCACTACGTGCAGTAAACATCTGTCTTAAGAGTTATGCAATATGTCATATTTGTTTGTTGGTTGAGTATTTTTTGTTACACAAAAATTATTCTTGCTGTCTAAAACATACACATTTAAAATGAATCTTGCTTCTCCCCTTTTGCATGTTTGACTTTTCAGACAGCGTATTGTAACGACGGTAACAAGGCTCGTCGAGTTGTACAGTGAAAACAATAACTAACAACAACAGATGAAATATTAGTTTTCACTTTAATACTAGTTAGAAGTAAACAAAGACGCTCTCATGCAATTTTTCAACATACAATTTGTCTAATACACAACAGTATAAACCACCTTACTACAGTTTCGTACCAAGTAATGGTAACTGCAAGACCCACACACCCATTACACACCCACAAGTTGCGAAAGATGTAAAAAACACAAATAAACAGACTGCCGAAATGCAAGAAATCGTAGATTGGTTTTTGTAGTCCCAAAACTAATTGTTAAGGTAAAACATGAAGAAGAAGGAGAAGGAGTACAAGCAAACAATGGAAAAACATTCACCCTTTGTGTGAAATATATGGGAACATATTTACAGTAAGCCTTAGTTGGTGTCCTGTCCAAAGGGGTGTGAATGTTATTAAAATATGTACTGATGTTAACGTACTTTAAGACAATAATAAACAATAAAAGAGGACAGCAGTGCAGTTTAGTGTGAAAGTGAATAAGTGTTGTGCGCGTAACGAATTTTGTGAAGAAAATTACAGTAACAGTAAGCCAATTAAAAAACACACTATAAGTCATTTATATTAGTGTGTAAATCGAAATAACTATTAGTAACTAATTATTTCAATATTAAGTAAAGTTTAATAGGATTTATTACACTGACAAATTAATTAGCTATGAAAGCACATGCAGTTGAAAACACGTGGTTTGGAAAGGTCTATAAACCGGAAGTTCATGTCCACCAACATCTTGTCGATTTTCGCGAACAATCTAAAACGTTTTAACACGTAAAAATTACGTCATGTGCGTAGATCTAAAAAATCACTGGTAAGCCGCGAGATAAGCAGTTTTTGCGTGGCAGTCTGTAGAAGTCTCTAATAAGGCAGTCTCTCATATTCTCTGGGAATTCGGAGTGTGTCGTCGAGGGAGCTGCTGAATTTAGTTCCACGAAGTCAAGCACGGCGTTCGAGATCTTCAGCGACCGATCAGCGACGAGAACTGAATCAGGAGCAACTTGGACGGCACAACGCCCACTAACAAACCCTGAGATCGACATCCCACCTTAGGAGGGCATCGGCCGGTGTGAAATCGTAGGAGCAGGACCGCGAGATCGTCCGGACTGATCCAACTTGACTCATAAAATTCAGGAAGGTGTAATTATAAACTATTTATAAAGTACAAAACAATTAAAGCCTATTTTTAATTTGCTAACTGCCAAATACTTTAAAATTTATGTATTTTCGAGTTTGTAATTTTCACATTTAAACTGTATGTGTTTTATATAAAAAATAGCCAACAAATGTATTAAGTCGCCCAATCAAAATTTATTTCTGCAAGTAAAGTCAGCTTCAAACCCTTTACCTTGCAAAACGTAAAATAGTTGAACTGAGAAAATAAGATAAAGGTAAGTATACGAAAAAAGAGCAAGCGTTAGACAAAGAGTGGAGGAGAGAGAGAGAGAGAGAGAGAGAGTGTGTGAGAGGGAGATTCGAAACTGTACTCGTTTCTGTATTGTACAGACGTAGTACTTTTTAATAAAACACGAAGGAAGCAACAAAGGCGAATGACAGATTGCAAATTTCTCGAGGGGAATGTTTACCCTAAGTAGTGAGAAGTGATAAGGGCGATGAAAACAGCAATGAATCTCCCCCTACTAATTGCCAGACCCTGTTTGGTAGAGAGGTAACGAGTAACAGAGGAGGGAAAACTACAAGTCTTTCGCTCCGTTGTTGCTGCAACCTAAATATATTTGCGATGCTCTCCATATTGTTGCTACCATTGTTGTGTCTTATTGTTTGTTTGTTTGTTCGACGCTCTACTATGCAATGCTTATTGTTGAAAATTGTTTCAATTATTGCGATCTCTACTGTTCACAGCGGAATGTTGCATGCACATCGACAAACACACTGTTCACGTCTCTCTGTGTAGTTTCCGTGTATGACCTTTTTAAAACCCTCCCAAACACCGTTAAAGTGGATTCTAGCCGCTTTATAAACGCGTTTACGTTAATCCTTTGTTCAATTTTCGGTTTTTAAACTTTGTAAAACGCTTTTAGTTCCTCCGTTTGTGTCCGCCATATTAATTCGCTGTGTTATGAAAGTTCATTAACACCATGTCATCTATATGCATATTGACTGAGCACAAACAATATTTGTTTCCGGTAACATCATACGAATGAAAACTGTCAATAACAATTTTAAGGTAACAGAAATTGACTGATGGGAAATAGCAGCTGGTATTTTTAAAACAAAATATTCAGTTAATCTTACTAAGTCAGTTATCTTACTAAGGAAACTATCTTATATATAATATTGTAACATCTAACTGATCGTCGCATGGTATAGTGGAAAACAAAATAAAAAACACCAATGAAATCACTAATAACCAGCTTTAATTATCACAATTAACAATTTGTAATCAACAAGATAGTCTCTTACGATTCAAGTAAAAATTGTCTCACCCAATAATAATGTCAACTATAAAGAATTTCGCACTATTTATAACACAATAACACTTTACACAATACTCCGAAAAACAATCGATCCGCGCTAAGGAAAATCGCTCATGTAACTGACTGAACTAAGCCAGATGCTCTTGCTTACAGGTCGCGCAGAGCTCCAGTATAGCTTTCCCTCCTTACAGCACGCCGGCTTAATCCGTATCTCAAGTGTCTTGAACACACTAGAACCTATTTGTGGGCGCCCTTGACTGAGGCACCACTTTGTTCTGTGCTGTTCGATAGGCTTCCCGTTACAGTTTCCGCAGATAGTAGTCGTGGCAGGGAAGACATCGCAGGAAGTGGGGTGGAGGTGATGAATCGTGGCGTCTCCATTGTGCTGTTCTGAAGACAAAATAACTGGTCTGAAAACAACAGGTTAAAACTACGCATGCGCAATGAAATCTTCAGACATAGCTCGGTTGGGGATTCTAATAATGTCTACTACCTGTTGTGCCGGGATTTGAAATTCCCGGCCAGTTAATAGATCGCGCCAAGGCCGCGGCTTTTAGATCTACACCGGCTAACTTGATTGAGATAGCGCGACGCGGGGGAACGGCGACGATATTCGGTAACCAGCTTAGTAACAGCTGGCTGCGTTGTGGCCGAGCGTTATGTTCGACCATTTGCAACACGTTTTTTCTGAACCCTCGTGGTTTTGGAGACACCATGATTTGTCCTCATTTCATTTTCAATCCTTCCAGTGCGCAGTTCGTGGTCTGGCGGCTTGGTTATATAAAACTTTAATCTATTATGCAGGAGTAATTTAGAAGTGTCTCAGGTAAGCAGGTTTACCTATTCGCTGTCAATTCAATTTAATAATGGGGGGTTATGTCTATTAATTAATAACGAAAATGTGTGTTGAGTGGTGTGTGTGTGTCCCACACGTTAATTCATGTGTTTTCGAGCACGTGTCAATCTTGCACTTAACTACCAAGAATTAAATGTAAATCTAAGAAAGCTAAATTTAAATTAAAGGTGTAAACAAAAAGTGTCAAGGTAATTTAGTGTGAATATTTAATCTTTGCCAAGCCTGAGGAAAGTACAAGGGTGAATTCTTAAGTTAACAGATTGATAGTTTCAATAAAATTGTCACAGAGTGGGTGGTGCATGTGTTCCGAGGCGAGAGAGAGAGTTGAGCTAGTTGCGTTTCCTAACAACCCAGTACAAATAATATATTTTACAGGGTTCTCGATCAGCCGAGAGACAGGGTGTGGACGTGATGGTGACATTACCACCGTCATCATCGGCAGAGATTTCCAGTAAAGGCTCCTCCATGCCCCCAGCCACACACGGGGTCCAGCATATTTATGCTTCATCTAGGCCAATGGTCTAGTTTTAAATTTTAATGTAACGGCCGTAGCCGTTACACTGTCTAACTATCCTCGGAAAATAACTCCTTTGCCTCTCTGCAACCCGTGTCTCGTCAAATAAGATGCAATGGTTCAACGTACAGCTGTGTTCGTCAACAGGTGATATCTGTGTTTAATCGTTTTTCGATGTCCACTTTGTCGGTCTTTCAACTGCGTGACCGCCGATCTCTTTGTCTACCCGCACGTACACTCTCGGCGCAATTGCGCCAATATCATCATCATTATCACCACTCTAACGACTAGGCCTTAGACCTGTTCCTACCGACATCTCTCTTCCCATTAAGGTGAAAACCCAAGGCAGCCACAGGTAGACGGATATCAGGTATGCGATTCATGTGGTCACGCCATCTCCTTCTGTGGTCTTCGATCTTCTGGTGCAATGATACAATGTTTAAATTGCGTCTAATATCCTCGTTTCTTCTCCGATCCAAGAGAGAACAACCTTGCGTCCTTGCTCTTAGAAATTTCATCTCGATTGATTCAGGCACGCCCTTTTTACCAAGAGGCCATGTCTCACTAGCATATAGGAGTGTGGGGATAGCCACAGTTTTATAAAATTTTATTCGGGTATCCTTCCGTGTTTTATTTTTCAGGTAGGTCTACCTATGGAATCGTTTCACAGATGCGTCTAAACTTTGTTAGCTTACTGCTTTGTGCATTTTTTGTATAATTAATGAAGTTGTATTAGTGGTTATAATCACAGTGAGAAATTACTTTTTGCACACCACTATAGAAAAAAATTCCCGGTTATCGCTTTCGAGCTTCAGAGCTCATCATCAGATCGGAAATCTACTGATGATGTTTACTTCCTCTCTGTGATGAGCTGTGAAGCCTGAAAGCGCTAAGCGCTAATCGGGAATGTTTTCTATAGTGCTGTGCAACAGAGTAATGTCTGTTTGCCATTTTGTATTTTTTAAACCAGTCTATCTACCGAACTCAACGTTCATGTCCTTAATACCGGCCGACACAATGGTAATATACAAATAGCTAAACAGAGCGGAGCGCTTCTAGCGGCAGTCTCTGAAAACGCTCTAACAGAGCGAAACCTAGTTTAGCCTATCAAGGAAAAATTTAACATTTTTATCAATAATAATTTGTAATCCGAGCTGGTAGTGTTAGTGTTATATATAGTTCATCATCATCATCATCATTTGCAAGGATTAAACCAAGGAGAGTTTGTTCCGGTCTCAATGAGACAAAGATTAGAGCTGGTCACTTCAGCGCTTCCTCGGACGTCCCACACCTCTGCGTCCCCTCGGTTTATAGTTCCACAGTTGTTTGGGGATGAGCAATTATAAATAAACAAAGACACCCTCATAAAATTTTTTACGTAAAATTTGTCTAATACACAATAGTAAAAGCCACCTTATTACCAAGTAGTGCTAAACTACAAGTCCCAGTCACCTCGAACCTCTGATCTAAAATTGAATCTTGGCCCCTATAGAACTCAGTATTTATACTCCCTCTATGCAGCTACAGTAGAAACTTTGTTAACAGAAACAAGGGGGGGTGATGCAGTTTCGGATAATAATTAACATGTCATTTTTTTAAGTTTAAGGTAAAATAACCAGAGGCAACATACAGTAAAAAAAAGATTTTAATAAAAATAAAACTATTTACATAAAATCATTTTAACACTATTTTTATCATATCGTCGTCATCATCATCTTCCAGGATTAAACCAAGAATGGTTTGTTCCGGTCTCAAATAGGCAAAGATTAGAGTCATGGTCATTCCAGCGCTTCCTCGGACGTCTCAAACCTCTCCCTCGGCTTATAGTTCCATAGTTGTTTAGGCATGCGGCAGTCATCCATTTGGCAAAGATGTTCCCACCAATTCACCCGATTCTGTCGAGTATACTCATAATATTCAGTTTCTGCCGTATATCTATGTTTCTTCTATGATCATGGAGAGTATACCCTGCCACGTGACTGAAAAATCTCATTTCAGCCGCTTGGATGCGACTGGCCTGGCCTTTCGTTAAATTCCAATTGTCAGACTATAAATAAGTGTGGGAAGAGCCATCGCCTTGTAGAATTTTAGGCGTGTTCCTTTACTTAATAGCCGTGTTATATATAGTTAATTAACTAAAGAGAGTTAAAATTTCTCACCGTAAAAAGAATTGTTGAAAAAACACTTTACATTAAGTGGCCAAAAAAAGTGAAACTCACAGATAAACTGGTAAACAAAATAATGTGTTAAAGTTTAGTTTGTTGTTAACCTAGAATGTTGTGCAGAGTGTATGAGTTGGAATCAGGGCCGTGACAAATGTGTCGGAGAAACTGGTGGCGGTGTAATTATTGGACTGCAGTCGCAGTGTCTGTGGTCGTGTGAGCGATTGTTACGACCTCTACTGGGCCCCAGGGTAACGACACATTACGTCACCAACACTGACCTACCGAATTCCCTTTCACGAATTAAAATACCCAATTGCATATGCACGGTACACGCGTCAGTAGGTGTCGAACACTGAGCGGTTGCTAGTCTCTACCTATGAGCATGCTCAAGGCGGTATCGTATTTTTAACCGGTGACGATCTCGTATAGGGGTTTTTTCAAAGATCTGATGATGAAGTACATTCGATCACAACCTCTCATTTACTTTTTATTGGCATTTAAAACGCCTATGACAATGTACCGTTAGCCAATCTCTGGACAGCTTTAAGATCAACTAGTATCAACCCCGTTATCATAAAAGCTATAAACAATTTTTATAACAATTCAATATCGAGAATAAAAGTAGGAAACAATTTGTCACCAGGGTTTCAAGTGACCAAAGGTTTACGCCAGGGATGTTGTCTGCACCCATACTTTTCAAAACTCATACGGAGAAAGCAATAGAGACTTGGAAAAAAATCTGCAGGAACATGAGATGTCCACTTGATGGTGATACAGATTATTCACTACAGTTTGCTAATGACCAATTACTTTTGGCATAAGATTCTGAAGACTTATAGTACACGACTAGAAAATTGATACAGGAATATCAGAAATAGACACTAAAGGCATGAATAAAACAAGATACATGGCAATAGATGACCTTCATCAAGACTTGATATTGAAGGAAGACATGGGGAAGACTTCATATACAAAGGAATACAAATATTTAGAGGTAAAAATTACGACCAATGGGAAGCAAAACAAAGAATACAATCCTGAATTAATTTGGGAAAGATGGCTATATCTACATTAAATGAAATTCTGTGGGATAAACAAATTACAGCACAAACTAAAACCAAAATATTTAAAACCATTGTTAGAAGTATCACGACTTACGGCTCAGAAGTTTAGACTACTAATAAACACACAAAAACAAAATTAATGACAGCAGAGATGGACTTTTGGAGACGTTCGGCAAAAAATTCCAGACGTGAGAAATTAGAAATGAAGTTATTAAGGACAGAATGAATGAGAAAAATTTAATTGTTGATTTTATCCAAACAAAAATATTGCAATGGTATGGACACACAGGAAGATTCCCAGAGAGAATCATAGAATGGACCCCATCAGGAAGAAGGAAAAGAGGAAGACCACCGATCATCTGAATAGAAGAAATTCAGACTATATTGAGGGAACGAGAAATTGAAGATTTTTTTATGGACAAGCAGTAGTGGAAGATGAGAATTCGATCACTTCTGTAATCTTTGGTTCCGGAAAATGTGTAAATATTGTACAGCCGGAATAATAATAAATGATGAAGCACACAATTTTAAAAGCGTTATCGAATGTAAACAAAACGTTACAAAGCGGAATGAACAAAGTTAATTTATATATCTATTCATGGAAGTTACTTGGATACCATTGGAAACATGTATGCTAAAAGTATTATGTTTTTTGACTATAATTTTATACACTTTTCAAAAAATGTTCTTTGAATCTACTAACCTTTGGACTTCTATAGTTCATATTGTTACGTCTACATATATTAAAGAACGTTCTACATGTTTCTCGGCTATCCCAGCAGTGCCCAGCTGTAATGTTTGTGTGCGAACGTGACAATTAACATGTGTCAACAAACGAGGCTATTCCAGACCATACCGGTCGGCGCACTGTTCCAAGGTCACGCTGAAGTATACTGTAGCATTTTTAATTGCTTGTTAAGGACGCGTATTATAGAACCCCGCAGACTACAAATAGCCCACACCTGCCGCTTAGTTTTTAGTTTTACGTCGGAGATTACTCAGTGCGTTTTATGTCGGGCGATTTACACAGTGCGTCCCAAGTGGTGTATTAGTGAAAAGTGATTATAGTGCAAAATTCTTTGTAGTTTACATTATTATTTGTGTGGACAGATTAGCTTAAGTTATTGTACGAGTATAATCTTGTTGAATAACTTGTTAGTTACAAACTGTGAATTGTGATAATTAAAGGTGGTGATTAGTGACGTAATTGGTGTCTTGTATTTTGTTTTCCACTGTACCATACGACGATCAGTGAGCCCGTCGTAACAATATATTTCAGATCATATGGAACAATAATTGAGCCTCGTAGTTTGTATTTCGGGAATCTCAATATTGCATTAAAGCTGGAAGAGACGAAACTGGTGTCATCAGTGAGTGAGCATGTTTCCCTCGCCTGCATATAGATTCCGTCCAGATTCAGAAGCATGCTGCGATTGCAAAGAACCGGACCGGCGATATTTTTCGTGCTGTTTGAAATTTTTCATAAGGACAAGACTCGGGGTGATCTGGGGCGAGCTCCCTTTAGCCAAATGAAAGGAAGTGAGGAGGAGCACGCCAGTGCAGGACGGAAGCGAAGAAAATGGAGGCACATTGGAGGTAGAGTAGTTCTTGTGCGTAGATGCAGTGTGTAATTACAGTATATACGAGGGACATTCAATAATTAAAGAGACAATTGATCTAGAGAAAAAACGGTTGGCAGGAGAAATTAGGTACTTTTAGGACTTCATGTTGGCATCCCTGGAATGATCTCTGAGCAGCTTTTTCATGAAAATTGTTTTGCTTATAACCTAAAAACCTCATTTAACAATGGCAAGTCCGCTAGAAGTTTCCACATTAGTTGAACAACGTTCAGTGATTCGATTTTTACTTTCTGAAGGTGAAAACCCCTCTAATATCTATTCTAGAATGACTAAACAGTATGGTGAAAGTTGCAAGAATCGCGGAAATTTTTATAAGTGGGTGGATCAGTTCAAAAACGGTCGAACCTCAGTGACAGACGAACAGCGATCTGGATGCTCGCCCTCACACAGCTCACGTAACGCAAGAAACTCTGGAAAAAATTGGCTGGGAGACACTACCACACCCCCCGTATAGCCCAGCCTTGGCACCATCAGATTTCCACCTGTTTGGCCCACTCAAGGAATCGCTACGTGGTAAGAAATTCAACAACATCGAAGAAGTCAAAAAATTTGTGGGCGACTGGTTCAAACGTCAAGATAAAGAATTCTTTGCTGCAGGCATAAAAAAGCTGATTCATCGTTGGGACAAGTGTATTAGTGTTGGGGGGACTATGTTGAAAAATAGGAAAATTGTCATTTTGTAAAAATACACCATTTTTTCTCTAGATCAGTTTGTCTCTTTAATTATTGAATGTCCCTCGTACATATGCACCCCAGTAATAAGGTAAAGACTCTATAAATGAAGAAAACAACAAACTGCGAAATGACACAATGCTTAATCGTTACGACAAAGTTTACACACTAAGAACTGAGACCAGAAGAGAATGATAAAAGTCTCTATCTCATCACTGGCGTTAATTGGCAAACTGTTATTCCTAACAGTGCCAATTGCTTCCAACACTGAATATGGTTTCCGATGGTGGAGCCGAAACGCAAACGATAGACCACGGCCTAACGACCCGGCAAATAACGTTTCCGAACAAATTAAATGTTTACTCTTCTTTATGTTTACAATTTTGTTTAGTATTGACTACTTTTGGGTATAACAAACTTTTGTTTCTTATTATCGACAAACGTTTTGCTGATTCTAAAATGTGGTGTTCCGAGTTTCTAGCGGCAATGGAAGAGAAATAAGTATAGAAATTTAAGAAAAAAATCTGATAAATTTGGTGGGAAGAGAGAAATAACTGGACAGAGTGTGAGAGAACGGGCAGGGGAAAATTAGAATATATAGTAAACATTAAACTGAATCAGTCAGAAAACGACAGCATCCTAGTTATAAGTCTTTACGTTACACTTGCTTCTTGTTGGATACAAAATACTTTATAATGATAAACGAACAAAGCAACAAACGGTGAAATGACGCATTGCATAATCCTTAAGATGGATGTGTTTACTCTAAAAACTGAGAGCAGATAAGAGCGAAGAAAACAGCAATGAATCTCTCTTGCTGTTTATTGCCAACTGTTGCTCGGAGGGGAGAGACAGGAAGGCGTATTTGTTGCTGACTAAACAGCAACCAACCTCAATATGATATTTGCATTGCTCTCCACAGTATTGTTGTTACCGCTACAACGAAACGCTTATTGTTGAAACTATTGCAATTATTGTGCTTTCTGTACCGAATATTGTACACAGTACAACAATACGAGCACACTGCCCTTGTTATACCCAACTATCCTGACTCAGCTTTACAGCGTAGAAAGTAAACGATAATAGCTGAATAACGTGTTTATTGTAATTTGTCTTCTGTTCTGTATGTTGGCCTATAGTCTGCATTAATCTTCTAGTACTATGGCTTCAAGTATATTGTAATTAATTTCAGTCACCGTCATCATCATCGCCACTTCACATATTAGGTTGCACTGCCTGTTTCGGAAACCATCCCGTCCTCGGACGCCTCGCACTACGATACCCTGTGGGTTTATAATTATTCAAGGCAAGTTTGGGAAGGCGATATTGCTGCATTCTTCCCAACGCTTACCCCAGTTTGCCTTGTGTTTCGTAATTCTTCCCTGTAATTTAATAATTTGTAATTATCGCCTTATCTGTGCATTACTTATTCTGTCTCGTAACTCCACCCTTTGACCAACCTGAGACATTTCATTTCTGGTGATGTAACCTTCCCTCTGTCTCTCTTTGAAAGTACCCATATCTCACTCTCACACAGCGCCACCGGTACAGCCATAGTAATTAATATCAGTCTAATTTCATTATTTGATTAAGTATTAACGAATATGTCAAATTGAGAGTAGGTTACGTATGCATCTGGTTTCAATAACAGCCCGTTTTAACTCACAGCCTAACAACACATAAACAATATTCCGCGCATTCCTCACACTACACCAAAAATACAGACGGCAATAATAATATAATAATAATAGGTTTTATTAACCTCTATAAAAAGAAGTTTTTATGTGCTGACAAGTGAGATATTTACCATTAATAAATGGAATTTTTAAATCATTGTAAAACTATAATGACAGCATTCAATTCAATAATATACCGTATGTATAGAATCCCATTAATTTAAATAAAAATAAACAAAAAAATTATTATCAAACAAATAGCAGTAGATAATGGATGTAACATAAAAACTATCAATAATTTAAAAAATAAAATAAACCATAAGAATCATTGTTAGAGGTGTCATGACTTCCGGTTCAGAAGTTTGGACTACTAATACACACACAAGAACAAAGTTAATGACAGCAGAGATGGACTTTTGAAGGCGTTCGGCAAGAGTATCCAGACGTGATAAAATTAGAAATGAAGTTATTAAGGACAGAATAAATGTAAAAAATTTAATTGTTGATTTTATCCAAACAAAAAATCACAATGGTATGGACACACGGAAAGAATGGCACAGGAAAGATTGCCAAGGAGAGTTATGGAATGGACCCCACCAGGAAAAAGGAAAATAGGAAGACCACCTATCACCTGGATAGAAGCAATGCAGACTATATTGAGGGAACGAAAATTTTAAGAAAATCTTTGGGTGGACAAGCAGCTGTGGAATATGAGAATTCAATCACTTCTGTAATCTTTGGTTCCGGAAAATGTGTAAACATTGTACAGCCGGAATAAATAATAATAAAAATAAAATATAAACTCACTAACCAAACACCTTATAAACCTATATGTTAAAATCCATATACTAATGATAAAATAAAATATACAACCTTTACTTATTATGGAAAGATAACTTGTAAACTATGTAAACTGTTTAAAGATACAAATTGAAAAATTTCTTATAATACGGATAATTTTGTTTTGTATAAAATTTATACCTAAAACTAAATCCTGCCTTTACAATAAAAATGGAATTTACAAAATAGAATGTTGTCCGGATTGCAATAAATTCTGGGTAGGCCAGACGAAGAAAAAACTGTTTGATACATTCCTTCAACATCGGAATGCATTTCGAAACCGAATATTTACAAACACAATAATAATTATTTATTTATAAGGACCAATTTAAATAAAAACAAAACAAGATGATTTATATAAAATTATACATTTATTAAAATTATGAAAGTATAAACGTCACAAATTTGAGTAAACAGCTGACCAATAAACATTACAACAATAGATAATTTAAATTGAAATAAAATTTATTATTCGTTCATTTATACAATGATCAATACAAATCGATTATTCATTAATTCATACAAAAACCGCTTAACATACAGAATGGTTCTGTAAAACGTGGGTCAGGTGAAACACAATAATATAATTGAATAATATTTTACTTGCAGAAGTAGTTATAATTTGAAGAAATATTTATAATACATATTGTTACGTCGGTCTAACTGATCGTCGTATGGTACAGTGGAAAACAAAATACAAGACACCAATTAAGTCACTAATCACAAGCTTTAATTATCACAATTAAACATTTTGTAATCAACAAGATAGTCTCTTGCAACAAACCAAATAAAAACTGTTCACACGCAATAAAAATGTCTACTAGTATAGTCTCGCACAATTATAAAACATATTCACTTCGCCACAATACTACGAACTGCACTGGAATAAATCGCCACTAAAACTCAACTAAGAGTCGCTTAATACTTGTATTTATACCCCGCTGAGATTCCATACTACGCGTCAAGAACGCTACTAGAAAACTCTAGAGCGTAATTGCTTACCGCCTTGAACACAGTGTGGGCGGACCGGCGAAATCTGGATCAGTCTCGGCTACGGGCGCGTGACAAGTGTCACGTAATTGTCCTTTATCTCAAAGTAGCAGCACACACACATTGTAGCCGGGCTCCGCTGGAATAGCCGAGAAGCACGTACCATGTTCTGTAATGTTGTAACAATATAATATAATAGAACGTTTTTACATAACCACAAACAATATCCAAAACAAACTTCAAATTGTTATTAGTATAGATAAAGAAACCCATCGCATACACAATCACATTGGTCTGTTAGTATGGCCACTTGTGGGGGCGAAGGAATTCGATTAGGCGGGGTTTAGGGTAGGTCGCGGTGTTGTTGACAACACAGAGGTACATGCAGTGTGTCGTTGCACTGGAGTCCAGTAGAGGCCGTAACAGTCTCTCTCACAACCACAGCCTCTACGATACTGCACTCCGATATTACACAGCCACTGTTGTTACGCCACCCCAACCAATCCTACAACCGGAAATCTAACCTTACAACAAATATTATTTTATTCACTGAATTTCACTTTTTATGGCTTCGAATGTGTGACACTAAATTATTTACTGCCTACCAAATCTTTTTAACTATGGTACTACTATTTTCTCTCTCTCAGGTAGTTTAAGAATTATTATTTTCCGATACGATAGTCAGATTTTTAATAATTACATTAATCGCAACGAAAAATACCTTTGTAATAGACAATTATGATAGACATACTACAGGGGAAAATACTTGGAAAGAGAGGAGTTGGGCGACCGAGAATATCATGGCTGAGAAACTTAAGGACATGGTTTGGCATGAATAAAACTGACTTATTCCGTGGAGCAGTACAGAAAGTTAAAATAGTCTGTATGATATCCAACATCCGAAACGAATAGGAAGTATCAGAAGAAGACACAGTATTAAGAAAACCAGATGAAAGAGTTAGGTTTGTAATGGTTTCTTCCATTGATGTTTCTGTTATAGAAGAGTGTTTTTAAAGGATTTAGCGGATCTTGAGGCCAGGTTTTGTGTAGTTTTCTCACGTTGGCATCGTTGTTGTATAACTTCTCTATTAGCTCATTTTCGTGGTATACTATATGACGGATATATATTGTTGCAATTCTCTGGATTTCGTCCTTTATGAGAAGTATTTTCAGGTCGGTGTGAAGTGTCTGATTGCTGATATATGACGTGGCATCTACTACAACTCGCAGCACTTTTGACTAAAAACTTTGGATGATTTATAATCTTGTTGGTTTGGCACATCCCTATAGCTGGACTCCGTAGGACCATATAGATTTAAACATGGTCTTGTAAAGTAGCAGACTTACTTTAGCACCTTGTTGTAAATTAGGTCTTTGCTCAAAACCTCCTCCATTATATGTAACGGGGATGGTTAAGAGTTTATATAATCCTTTAATATTAACGAAATATATAACGTGAGTTAAGTGTTAAGTTCTCTGCATTCCAACTAATATTCCTAGCCATGTTTTTGTCATTATACCCCTATTAATTGTTATTCTTACCAGCGT
This sequence comes from Magicicada septendecula, assembly GCA_034769895.1. Lineage (NCBI taxonomy): Eukaryota > Metazoa > Arthropoda > Insecta > Hemiptera > Cicadidae > Magicicada > Magicicada septendecula. The sequence goes on along the minus strand of CM068369.1, from coordinate 10,045,980 downwards.
TTGTTAGGTGCTGCCCAGTTTCGCTTATAGGCATATTATTATGTGGCCTATTATGTGTATGTATTAGAATATTCACTGTTTAATAACGCTCAGATTGTCTGCAATGGAAAACAGGTGAATCGTTTTCATAAATATTGACTGCTTAGACTTTTGCTAAGGAGCCAGGACAACTCTCTGAACTTGAGATCCAACTGCCGGCGTTTGATTGCTAATCAAGGTGAAGTCAAACTTACTTAGTTTCAGTTTACATTATTACAGGTGTATTATTAATTGTTACAGGTGGACAGATGTCATGTCGAATAGCAAATATGACCTGTGCGCACAGATTTCTTTTAGTTGGTTTTTTTCGCCATTTCTTGTACGATTTGCTGAGATGTACTACTTGTATGTTGTCAGAAGTGACTTGCGGACTTTCGTTAACGGATAACACTGCAAAATCGTCGGCAAAAGGTGCAATGGTGGTAGCGTGTATTTCAGTTAAGTCGGCTGTGTAGATAAGGAAGAGTACAGCATCACACTTTAAAACATCACACTTTTACTGAGTAGTGTCAGACACATGCTTGCAAGCATGTACAAATATGTTATTAATTACTATTAATTATTAGTTACAAATATATATTAATTTACTTACAAACTTCTGATGATACTGATGTTTTTCTGTGAAACGTGCGTCAGGTGTTAAAAAGAAAATACGAAGTTACACTACTTGCAGAAGAAACAAATTGAATAACATCTGGAAATATGTATATGTGAATACTAAACAATAGTATTCACTGGAGAGAGAAGATAACGAATGAGGAAGTCTTTAGAAGAGCTCAGGAGGAGAAGAGCTTTCTACGAAATTTAAAAGGCAGAAGAGCTAAGTTTATAGGGCATATACTACGACACAATGAGTTGGTTAAGAGAATAATAGAAGGAACAATTGAACGGAAGAATCACAGAGGACAAACCCGTTTAGACTACATGAAACAGCTTATGGTCGATATGAACTGCACAACATTAGGTGAGTGGGAAAGAAAAGCAAAGAAGCGTGATGAATGGCGAGCTGCTGCCAACCAGCCTATGGGCTGCTAACCTAGAAGAGAGTGAAAGAGGGACAATAGTATATGACAATAAAAAGGAGAAGCCGATCTGAGTATGAATGTATATACAAAGTGCTTCCAAATTATTTTGGATTGACACCACGCAAAATTTAAATCTTAACGCATTCCTCAACAAATCAATTTACTCCCTTACTAAGGCTTACAGTACCTTGAAAATAATTTCCTTGTCATACACTCACTGATTTCAGTTCTTCCTGGAAAACTTCCTGAAATACATTTTGACTGCCATATCAAAAAGTTGTGACTTTCTTTAGTGGTGTAAAACCATACGGTTGTCAAAACATTATTTTATAAAAGACCAGGATATCACTGTCTTACGTTCATTCAAACGCAAATTAGAACTGTGAATTGAGAGTTTGACCATATTATTGTGCACAATTTTCATGTGTCAAAAAGCCAATGCTCGTAATATTGGTTTTTATTTGTTGTTTTTTATGTTGCTTGACATTACAAATCGCTTTTCTTTGAGACCCTCTGCAATTTCCTTAACTATACTGCGGACTTGTTGGGTTGTCAAGTGGCGTTCTCAAAAGCCAAACTGATGGTTAGGCAGCAGTGTTAGAATATTATGATCGTCTTATAATCCCTATAATAAACAATCGGTCAAACACTTTACTGAATACAAGCAGAAACCAATAGAACGAACGGTAGGACGTCGGTTCAGGAGGAAGTAATATAAGAATGTCTGAATAAAACCGGTAATGAAAGTATAAATTGTATACTACTGCAAACAGATTAGGTTTTGCTTTCTGACCAAAATATTATTCGATTAACAGACAATAGCGTTAACATTTAATATGAAATCAATGTGTTACACGTTAAGAAATATCTTTTCTTCATGTGAAACAAACTGTAAACATTGGGACAATTTTGACCATTGTAAACAGAAGAGCATTACAAAATGTGTTATATTAATGTGTAAGAGTATTCACGGCTTTATTGAGGTTGATGTCACTGGCATCGGTTACGAGAGTTCCTTACGTAAGACGAAGACTCATAAGGCGTGTCTTGTTCAGATACTTGCACCAGATTGTGTTGGCTCTATTGGCGAGATCCATCAAAGTGACGAGCAGAGTCTGTGACAGTCAAGACGTTGACTGTTTCAATCAGAATATTAACGTTATAAACATAATGGAGTGAGACTTTCACTATGACATCTAATCATTTTATAAACTAGTGTTGTGTATAAATTCATGTTACCTGTTGTTTGTTTTGCGTGTGTTTATTATATTTCTATTTCTTGTATGATATATTGACGTTACCCCTTAAATACGTCCCAGTTAGGTAGAATACGTACACCAAGGAATTCTTACTGTTCTGTGAACTCTTCTTTACATCAGAATACAGTTATTCTGCTTCTCTGTTAGACAGAAATATTCGAGGACGACGGTGAGGTGGCTCTAAGGGGAGTTGTGGAGGGCATCACTAGAATAAATATATGTAAAATTTTGTTTTAATTTTTTAATATCATAAACAACGAAATGAAACGATATGGCATCCTTTCTAACTAGCGACACTGGGAATATAATTAGAAAGAGAACACAGATGAGTCCAAATGGAGACGGAGAGAGAGAGGAGAGAGAGAGAGAGAGAGAGAGAGAGAGAGAGAGAGAGAGAGAGAGAGAGAGAGAGAGAGAAGGAGAGAAAGACTAGACAAGAGAATTAAGAACAACAATGAATCTTTTGCCCTATTTATTGGCAACTGTTGTTCGCGGAAGGAGGAAAGCTTTCTAAAATGCAAGACGTATTTCTTTAACTCGTTATTGCATAAAATTATTAGACTCAACAAAACTTAAAAATTTTATTTATATTGGTACCTTAAAAAAAAAGAAAATAAAAATATATAAGAGGCTAGGTCAAGAGGCTAGAGCCTCTAAGCCGTTAGTTTATGCGGGTTTCTCGTTGAATGACGGCAAAACACTTTATAATGAAAAATGAAGGAAACAACAAACTCGGAAATGACACATTGCCTAATCCTTACGACAGATGTTTACACACTAAGAACTGAGACCAGACAAGAGCGATAAAAACAGCAATGAATCTCGCTCGCTGTTTGTTGCCAACTGTTGCTAGTCATTTGGGGAGCAGGAAGAGTTTCTAAAACTGCAAGACGTATTTGTTGCTGATTCAACAGCAACCTAAATAATATGATATTTGCATTGCTCTCCAATGTATTGATGTTGCTTCTCCACTATGTACTGTAATGGTTATTGTCGAAACTTGTGCTGGCAATATTGTATACTCTACAACAACAAGTCTATACGCCCTCTTCACAACCAACTGCACCGCGTCCAAACTGAACGTTGCAGCTCAATAAACGTGTTGATGTTAATTGATATTTTCTACTCACATCTTTTCAATCGGAATATAACTTTCTTTCGAAACAACGAAGTGAGTTTTCAAGTTCTCAGTTTTAAATCGGCCTTTTCGCATTTGTTTCTTTATCTGTCTGTCTGTCCACCTGTCTATCTGTCTGTCTTTCTGTGTGTCTATATGTCTTTCTATGTTTGTCTGTCTATCTCTCTATCTGTCTATTTGGGGGTATCTCTCACGATACCTTTTGAACGCATCAACCGAATTTCATAAAGTTTGCCACGTATGGGATAAAAAGTTTTAAAACATTTTTTTACATCCAGCTGAGGGTCAGACTAAAAACACTCTTAACACAAAGCCGATTGTTTGGAATTTTCAGCGTTTATTTTATGATTGATCTACAATTTTGTTACTTTGCTAAAGAAAAATTAATAGAGAGCAACAGGAATTTCTGTAACTATTTTAATAATTCAAAAACTATCTAATATCAAAATTTATTGAATTATTATGTTTTGGACCTTTGTATAGAATAGACGACAATAGGTTAACAAAGCAGATCTTCAAAAATCTGTGGAGGAAGAAGTCAACATCAAGTTGGATTAAAGAAGTCCAAATGGATTTAGAAAAATAATATAAACGCAGAAGATCCAATTTAAAGAGAACGTTTTGGGGGCAAAAGTGTTAAAAATGGAAGGAGTCCGGGGTATGAGAGAGAAAAACGCCGGTTGAAAGTAGACTGAAGACAGGAAGAAGAGACACAGTGGAAAGATGAGAGAATATTGGAGAAAAAGAAAGGAACAAAGAATAAAGAATTAAAATTGGCATGTGGTCCTTAGATGGCCAAAACAAAACAAAAAATTACCCAAGTTTACTATAATGCACTCGGTTCAAAATATTCATTGACTTGTGCAGCATACTAGTTTATTTCTTAAATAGCGGAAGACAACCATTTGTTGACGGGAACGGCAAGGAATCCACTTACTCTTCAACTACCTCTGCTCAGGACGGAAGGAGACAGAGATGTTACAGAGAGAGAGAGAACCGGAAGGATTCCACTTACTGCTCAACTGCCTCTGCTCAGGACAGAAGCAGGCAGATATGTTGCAGAGAGGGAGAGAACGGGAAGGATTCCACTTACTGCTCAACTGCCTCTGCTCAGGACAGAAGCAGACAGAGATGTTGCAGAGATGGAGAGAACGGCAAGGAATTTACTTACTCCCCAACTACCTCTGCTCAGGAGAGAAGCAGACAGAGATGTCGCAGAGAAGGAGAGAACGGGAAGTATTCCACTTACTGCTCAACTGCCTCTGGTCAGGACAGAAGCAGACAGAGATGTTGCAGAGAGGGAAAGAACGGCAAGGAATTCACTTACTCCGAACTACCTCTGCTCCGGAGAGAAGCAGATAGAGATGTTGCAGAGAAGGAGAGAACGGGATGTATTCCACTTACTGCTCAACTACCTCTGCTCAGGACGGAAGCAGACAAAGATGTTGCAGAGATGGAGTGAACGGCAAGGGTTTCACTTACTCCCCAACTACCTCTGCTCAGGAGAGAAGCAGACAGAGATGTTGCTGAGAGGGAGAGAACGGGAAGCATTCCACTTACTGCTCAACTACCTCTGGTCAAGACGGAAGCAGGCAGAGATGTTGCAGAGATGGAGAGAACGGCAAGGAATTCACTTACTCCCCAACTACCTCTGCTCAGGAGAGAAGCAGACAGAGATGTTGCTGAGAGGGAGAGAACGGGAAGCATTCCACTTACTGCTCAACTACCTCTGCTCAGGACGGAAGCAGACAGAGATGTTGCAGAGATGGAGAGAACGGCAAGGAATTCACTTACTCCCCAACTACCTCTGCTCCGGAGAGAAGCAGACAGAGACGTTGCAGAGATGAAGAGAACGGGAAGGATTCCACTTACTGTTCAACTGCTTCTGCTCAGGACAGAAGCAGACAGAGATATTGCAAACAGGGAGAGAACGGGAAGGATTCATAAATTACGAAATAATTAAGTGAGTACTCAGTATTAAATCGGCCGTTTGGAATTTATTAGTCTCTCTCTCTCTGTCCCTCTATATATATAGAGGTATGTCTTACGATACCATTTAAATGCATCAACCGATTTTTATAAAGTTTGTTTTGTGTTTCTGTACCTTTAACCTACAGATCTCTATTGTTTTAACATTGATTCCCCGAAAAATTAGGTAGCAGAGGGTAAAAATATAAGGATCGATCATTTAAAAAAGCACAACTATACCATTACATTAGGATGTATAGTATCTCCGATTTTATTCAACGTCTACTAGGAAGGTATTTTTAGAAAAGCTGTAGATGAATGTGATGTGGGAATCTCTCTGATCGGTGAAAGAATAAGTAACATACGTTATGCAGACGATACCGTCCTATTCGCAGATAGTTTAGAGGGGCGGCAACAATTAATGAATAGAGTGACAGAAAGCAGCCGTAGATACGGTCTAGACAACAATGCTAATAAAACGAAGCTAATGATTGTATCTAAGAACAAGTTCACAAACTGCACCCTTAATATAAACTGAAGGCCAGTTGAATGTGTAAGCCAATTTACATGTCTTGGTATTATAGTCAATGAACAATAAGACCACTCTCAACAAATAAAGAACAGAATTGAAAAGGCAAGAGCAGTGTACACTAGAATGAGCAGTTTATTCAAAACTCACGATTTAACAATAAACACAAAAATGAGACTTTTACGCTGCTACGTAGTCTCGGTCCTCTTCTACGGTGTAGACTCTTGGACTTTGACTGAAGCCACAACTAAAAAATTGGAACTAAAGCTTTCGAAATGTGGCTTTATCGTAGAATACTGAGCATTTCATGGACAACACATATAACTAATGTTGAAATTCTTAGAACGATGAGGAAAGAAAGGGAAGTTATTAACATAGTGAAGATAAGAAAGCTTCAGTATCTGGGACATCTCATGAGAAATGAACAGAGATTTTACTTATTGCAGTTCATACTACAGGGAAAAGTACTTGTAAAGAAAGGAGTTGGGCGACCGAGAACCTCATGGCTGAGAAATTTAAGGACCTTGTTTGGTATGAATACAACTGACTTATTCTGTGCAGGAGTACAGAAGGTTAAAATAGTCTGTATGATATCCAACATCCGAAACGGATAGGAACTATCAGAAGACACCGTTACGATACCAAATTAAAGGGAATTTCAACCACAATCTTAATTTAGTTTTTAGTTTCGGAAATTTCAAAAATTTGGAGTAACAGGACGCAAAGAGGATACCAGAATGTTTAAAAAAAACAAATGTACGTGGGGTATCAAATTAAGAAAGAATTTCTACAGGAGAATGTAATCTTCAGGCTTAAAAATGAAACATGCGGTACTTTTAAAACTGTACTCAATGCAAACAAAAACACAACAAATTTAAGAGCTAAGATGAAATAACAGAGAACTCGATAAAAGAGTTTGCATAGTACAGCTGTTACTGCTTGAACCCTTCTTTGTAAACGGCTCATGAATTTTAATGCGTTACAACATATGTTGGAAGTACTTACACTCTGCTCGACTTGATCATCAAACGAGGTCGAGTTGATGAAAGTTCGAGTAGACATTTACAGATGTAAAATAAAACTCATTGTATATTTGTCGTCACTTGAGATATTTACAAAATACACACGATAAAAGGCATCGTTTGGTATAGATAAAAAAGTTCCATGTTTGAGAGGTGAAAGTTCCTTCATCCAAAAGCGTTGAACAAATCATTATACGTCAAAACATATTGATAACGTCAAGGTTATAACCACTTCTTTTCTTCTTCTTCTTATTCTTCTTCTCCTCTTCAAGAATTAGGTTACATAAACCTGATCCGGCATCCATCTCATCCTCGGACGACCCACGTCTCTTTTATCAATGGCTCTTCTATCACGGCATCAATGGTTCAATGCCGCTTTCGGCAATCGATCCTTTGCAGATGATCCCACCATTGTCTTCTGTAAATTGAAATAATTTCATTTATGTCCTTTACTTCGAGTTCTGCTCTGATATCTTCATTCCTTATTTTATCTTGTAATGTATAATTTAAAGTATTTTGAAGAAACTGCATTTAAGCACTCTGAATCTTGCCGCTTTCCTTTTTGCCATGACCCACGCATCATTTGCATTAATCAACGTGGGTATTGCAATTGTCTTATAAAATTTAATCCTTGTGCTATGTTTTGTTTTACTTATAAGATTTCTATGAAACGTACAATAAAAATTCCTAAATTTATTTATATTATTTCTTATATCATACTCAGATTCATAGCTTACTGCACTGCCGAGATATTTGAAGCGGCTCATTTGATCTAAAGTGCTGTTGTTTATAACTTTCGTATTCCTTACTGGATATAACCATTGGTTATAACCACTCTTATATAAAATGTATACCCAACCTACAGGATACCGTAAGAAGCAGCTATCTCCAAACGATAGCTACCTATCTGACGAAGATGACCTTTAAATGACCTCTACACAGTTAGGTATGTTTGCAGAGATGAGTCATAGCCACAGATGCTGTCTCCAATCGTAACACCAACAAACCGATTATACGACTACAGGTCCTAACTCACTATAATAGCTGACTGAATATACAACTGAAAAGTTGCCGTTAATATGGGGCAAACAACACTGCAGCGCTCTTCCCAAAGTTCTAGAAAGATCTTCGATTTTGAATATTATTATCGTTATTATAATTCCGGCTGTACAATGTGTAAACATTTTCCGGAACCAAAGATTGAATTTGGTACACAAGTGACTGAATTCCCATCTTCTACTGCTGCTTGTACATCCAAAGATCTTCAATTTCTCGTTCCTTCAATACAGTCTGAATTTCTTCTATCCAGGTGAGAGGTGGTCTTTCTCTTTTCCTTCTTCCTGGTTGGGGTCTATTCCATATCTCTTCTTGGAAATCTTTCCTATGCCATTCTTTTCGTGTGACTGTACCATTGTATTTTTGTTTGGATAAAATCAACAACGAATTTTTCACGTTCATTCTGTCCTTAATGACTTCATTTCAAATGTTCTCACTTCTGGGGACTCTTGCCCAACGTCTCCAAAAGTCCATTTCTGCTGTCGTTAATTTTGTTACTGTGTGTTTACTAGTAGTCCAGACTTCTGAGCCCTAAGACATGATACTTCTAACAATGGATTTAAATATTTTGGTTTTACTTTATATTTCATACACGCGCCAAAGTTACAAAAAAAAAATGCGTAAAAATAAAATCGAGAAAAAGAGAAAAGTAACAAATTACATAAATCTGTAAGAAGAACATTAAATAACAAGAACACCTTCTTCTTCTTTCTATAGGTTTATAGATGCGTTTCACTTCTTCCAACACCATTCGCCATCCATCTCTTCATCTATTCCATTCTGCCAGCTCTTTCTGGACTGTCCAATACACTTTTTGTTTGTTACATAATAAACGTTTTTTGTTGTATACTGATGATATTGTTACGACGATCTAACTGATCATCGTATGGTACAGTGGAAAACAAAAGACATTACTGAAGTCGCTAAAAACCAGCTTCAATTTATTATAAATAAACAGTTCTGTAATCAACAAGATTACACATGTACAATAATTCAAATTAATTTTTCCACGCCAATAATAATGTCAACTAATAGAGTCCCGCACAATCATCACTTTTCACTAATAGCCACTTGAAACGCACACAGTAATCGCCCAAAGTTAACTGAAAACTAAGCGGCAGGTGTGGGCTATTTATACTCTGCAGGGTTCCACATGCGTCCTTAACAAGCACTCGAAAATGATAGAGGATACTTCAGCGCGGCCTTGGCAGACACACACGCCAGCAGGGCTAGTCGAGAAGCCTGTAGAACGACACCATCGAACGCACGACAACGTTCCGCATTACGTAACGATATCTACTTGCCAGTTTTGTTAATTTTGTTAATTAATGTTATTAGCAGCCATCTTAACACCAACTTTGTCACTACTTATTGCCACACTGCTAAATACTTCGTTCTTGACGAGGCCTTTCGGTGTCTCCACCATCTTCAGGTCTTAAACGACAAGGAAACCACAGGTCGTTTGAGACCTGAAGATAATGGAGACACCGAAAGGCCTCGTCATGAACGAAGTATTTAGCAGTGTGGCAATAAGTAGTGACAAAGTTGGTGGGAATATCTACTTGGTCTTGACGGATATGATGTAACATTTATTTACACCTGAAGACGACGTAAAACTTTTGAGAGGTAGAAACGTTATGTTTAGAATTGTTCCTGAAACAATACCTAATATCTACAATATTACAAATTATATTAATAATGATAATAATAACAATGCCAAACTGCTATCAACTTCTAATTTTAAGATTAGTACTTGATGTTTTACGTTTGCTGTCTACTGATAGTTTCTGAATCATCATTGAGAGTTACCAGCGACAAGGTATTCACAGTTTAATAACATACAAGATTACTCGCAATGTGTTTACAACACGAGAACGCGTACAGAACATCAGTATCATAATCCTTATCGTAGCCAATACCATTTCTCCCAAAAAGTTAAAATGGCTTGGCTGTTCTACAATTTGATCACTCGTCATTCGTTTTTATTCTTGTATTTTACTTTCCTGTTTCTTGGTTGTTGTTTGTAATTCATACCCATAAGACACTACAAGGACTGCCATAACTTTGTAAAACTTTAATTTTGTATCTCGAGGTAACTTGATTCTAAAAATACGGTTGATTGTCCTACAGATCGTCTGGAACTTTCCTAACTTAACATCATATCATAATTCTTTTCCAATTAAATACGATTCCCGAAATAGTTAAAATGTCTCACTCAGACTTGAATACTTTTCTCGTCTCTGAAAATTAGTTTAAGTAATCATGGTTTTAAAATCTGGTAAAAACCCTCACGAACCCTCTTCTTTTCGACCCATAAGACTTCTACCGATACTTGGTAAGATCTTCGAGAAGCTGTTTGTAAAACGACTTATACCAAACATTGTAGAAAACAACCTAATTCCGGATCATCAATTTGGCTTTCGAGAAAAGTACACAGACTAAAAGTACACAGATGGTAGATCAAATACACAGACTAACAAATGTTATCAATAAATCGTTGGAATCGAAGATGTTCTGCTCAGGTGTGTTTCTCGACGTTTCCCAAGCATTTGATAATGTCTGGCATCTTGAACTCTTATACAAAGTAAAGAAAAATCTGCCACATAATTGTTTCCGTATTCTATATTCCTACTTAGTGGGCAGAGTGTTTCAAGTCAAGTACTCAGATGCTACTCCTCCTCTATTACCTGTGGGGTCAGGTGTTCCGCAGGGTAGTGTCCTGGGTCCTTTGCTGTACCTCCTGTTCACCTCGGACTTACCGTCAGCAAGTGAAACCACTGTTGCTACCTACGCCGATGACACAGCAATCCTGGCGAGACACTCCGACCCCTCAATAGCATCTCTTATTCTACAAGAATCATTAAACAGCTTTCAGTTATGGCTTGATAAATGGCGCATAAAAATCAATTCGTCCAAGTAAGTACACGTTAACTTCACCACACGTAAGGCCAACTGACCTCCAGTAAAAATTAACGGTCAACCTATACCGCAAACTGAAATTGCTAAGTACCTTAGGATGCATCTGGACAGGAGACTAACGTGGAAAAAACACATAACCTCTAAGAACATTGAACTTAATCTCAAGGTCAGAAATATCTACTGGCTAATAGGTAGAAAGTCGCGGTTACGTCTCGTCAACAAATATTTAATATATAAACCAATTCTTAAACCGGTATGGACTTATGGTATTCAACTTTAGGGTACTGCTAGTACTAGTAATATCAAGATTATACAGAGCTTTCAGTCCAAAACTTTAAGATCAATAGTCGACGCTCCATGGTTCGTCTCCAACAACTCTATACACCGCGACCTCAAAGTTCCAACTGTGAGAGAAGAAATCATGCGCCTCTGCAGGACTCACATCTCTAAATTAGAAAAACATCCAAACCCCCTAGCAATTAATTCGTTAGATAATAGTGAAGATATTTATAGACTAAAAAGGCACAAACTGTTAGACTTACCATTCAGGTTTAACTAATAATGTATTCTCTGTATTATCTGTATTGTAGTATCTGTGATATCTGTTCTGTAACATCTGTATGTTTTGTATTCGTGTCAATATTAAGTTTAATACCAACCAGTATATGTGCCTTATAGGCTCAGTGTTTAACATTTTCAACTTATTGTATCATGCCAGGAGCAAGGGAAGTGACTTTTGTTCATTTTGTTTACATGTTTTTGCCATTTAGTTTTGTAATTTGTGTATCTGTTTAATCTGTTAACAAAAACAAGAAGAGCTGTCAATGGTCAGCTCTTCATAATCATGTATGTATTTTGTCAGACAATATTTTCAATGTTTGTTTAGTCGAACAGATCACAAATCTGCAATAAATTTTTTAAAAAATTCGTCATTCGTTTTTGTTCTTGTTTGTTCCTTGCCTCGGAATGCCATCACGTTTGTTTTGCAGTGAAGATTGTCGGATTGTATTGTTTGCAAATCTGACAAAGCTTAAAAACAGGTTTTCTGTAAAGCAGATTCTGTATTTTGAATTACAAGCAAGTCGTCAGCGAACAACAGCGCCTTCAAATATCTGTCTCGTGATAACTTAACAGATGTTTACCAGTGTTCGTGATGAGCAGGGTTCACCAGATGTTTTCATTTCCTTACCCGATTACCAATATAAGTGTTAAAAAAGTGGATGATATACAAAAAAGTAGGCCATCATAATCATCACCTTCATAGAAGCCACAGGCAAGGTGCTGCCTGTTCCGTCTTCAAAGATTCTCTTCCTGGTTTACAAAACACCTATGTCCTATAGGTTTGTACTTCCAGACTTGTTTGGACACTCTGGAATTTAGAAGTTAATTCTAAATGTTCTTCCTACCATTGTTTACAATCTTTTTTAGTTTTTAGTTCATGTTAAAAACTTGTAATGCTTCTCTTATGGCCTTATTCTTTGAACGGTCAAGTTTAGAACACTTTTTAACTCCTCCTAAGAACGACATTTCTGATGCCTATATTTTACTTTCCTGTTTCTTGGTTGTTGTTCGTAATTCATACCTACAAGATAGTGCAGAGACTGCCATAACTTAGTAAAACTATAACTTTATATAATATTGAAAACTTTCTCAAGTGAAACTTACTTGTCTGTTTTGTATGTAGAACGCGTTTCGGCGTCGTGTTCGCCTTCTTCAGCTTTGCGACAGACTGCCAGTACCTAGTAACGTTTGTTGGTTGGAAGGTATAGTGGGGGTGGTGTCGCAACAAAAGTTACTAGGTACTGGCAGTCTGTCGCAAAGCTGAAGAAGGCGAACACGACGCCGAAACGCGTTCTACATACAAAACAGACAAGTAAGTTTCACTTGAGAAAGATTTCAATATTATATAAAGTGTAGTGCAGTGAAAGAAGATGATGAACAAACAAGACAACTAAAACTATAAGTTTGTATCTCGACGTATTATCTTTCTAAAAATACGGTTGATTGACCCACAGATCGTCTGGAACTTACCTAACTTAACATCAATATCATAATTCTTTTCAAATTAAATATGATTTCCCAAATAATTAAAAAGTCCCATTTGTTCTAAAATTTGATCATTTATCATTATTTTTGTTCTTATTGGTGCCTCAAAATTGCATTACCTGGATTGTTTTTGTAGTGGATATATTTATAGTCTATTGTTTGCAAATCTGATAAAGCTTAAAAACAGATTTTTGTAAAACAGTATCTGTAGTTTGAAGTACAAGCAAGTCGCCAGCAAACAGCATCACTTTCAAATATCTGTCTCATGATAACTTAATTCCATTGTTCACTAGATGCTTCCTTTTATTACCAGATCGTTGATATAAATGTTAAAAAGGGTAAGTAATATACTGGACACTTGTCTGACACCTTAACTGACCTACACTTATTTTTAACAGCCATTCTTTTTCCGTTAAATATGTCTTGTAATAAGTTGTCCTTATAAGTTGTTGTGGGTATCCCCGTTCTGTTAATACTTATTATTATTTCCGGTTGTACAATGTTTACACATTTTCCAGGACCAAACATTACAGAAGTGATTGAATTCTCATCTTCCACTGCTGCTTGTCCATCCAAAAATCATCTTCAATTTCTCGTTACCTCAATATTGTTACGAGAAGCCTAGCGAACAACCATGAACATTCTCCACTCCCCCCGTCAAGTGTGGCAGCTGTTGCTTCATTCAACTACGTGATTCTAGTGAGTTCCAGGAACACTTGAGATACGCATTAAGCCACCGGCGCGGCGTGCAGTGAGGAGACAAAGCTGTACTGGATCTCAGCGCGGCGTATATAAAGCCATAGGAGCCGGGTTGTCAGTCAGTTACGTGAGCGATTTTCGCTAATGCGGATTGAGTGTTTGTCGAAATGAAGTTGTATTGTGTTAATAATTGTGTGAAGCTCTATTAATAGACATTATTATTGCGTGTGGACAAATCTAACTGGAAATACTGTACGAGTTAATTATAAACTGTTTAATTGTGATAATTAAAGCTGGTGATTAGTGACGTAATTGGTGTCTTGTATTTAGTTTTCCACTGTACCTTACAACGATCAGTTAGACCATCGTAACAATATAGTCTGAATTTCTTCTATCCAGGTGATAAGTGGATTTTCTCTTTTCCTTCTTCCTGGTGGGATCCATTCTGTGTGTGTGTGTGTGTGTGTGTGTGTGTGTGTGTGTGTGTGTGTGTGTGTGTGTGTGTGTGTGTGTGTGTGTGTGTGTGTGTGTGTGTGTGTGTGTGTGTGTGTGGGTGTGTGTGTGTGTGTTTCCAATGTTGAGTATTTTGAAAATAGTGTCGTGTATTGTAGTAATTTGTATTTGTTCAGGTATTAGTATGGATACATGTACATGGATTAGTATGGTAGGTTTTATGTTTACATATTTGTAAATTTTTCCATATGTTTATTACTGTGCCTTTGTTTGGTATATGTGTTATAAGTGTCATGTTGGTTACGTGTGGGAATTCGTGTCATGTATTTATTGCATATTTGGCCAAAATGATTGTTTATACATCTGGTTTTTGTATCCGTTTAAGTGTTCAAAATAACGTTTTTTCAATTGTTTTTGTCTGGCCTATGTAACATCTATCACAGTCTTGGCATTCAATTTTGTATACTTCATTGGTCATTGTAATATCTTTGTTGTGTGCTTTAATTAGTTTTGGTATGTTATTTTTGTTGGTTTTCTAAACTCTTTTAATGTCTGTATTTTTAAATAATTTTGTAAGCTTTGTGATCCTATTGTTTATGTGAATGTAGCCCATTTTTTATTACTGTTATTATTACTATTCATGTGTGGTTCATTTTGTATCTAAGTTTATACGGTACCTCTTGTTTTGCCAAATACTTTCACAAACATTAACGCACGCACACACACAGTCACATAAAATTAAAAGAAACGGAGACAAAAATACAGAGACGGAGTGAAATAAACATATAAAGTGAGAGAGAAAACACTAACAAACGTTTAAAGGGAACAACTGTTGTTTAATAATTGTTCAAAATTGAATACCAAGAATATTGCGATGCAACAAAAGCAAAACTAAAGAAAACAAACAACAACCAGAAAAATAATGACAGATTGCATAATCCTCGAAGGGGGGGGGGAAGCTTACTACTCTTGTGTAACA
Organism: Magicicada septendecula; assembly: GCA_034769895.1. Lineage (NCBI taxonomy): Eukaryota > Metazoa > Arthropoda > Insecta > Hemiptera > Cicadidae > Magicicada > Magicicada septendecula. Next base: position 10,030,848 of record CM068369.1, on the reverse strand, counting down.
AGAGGTGGTAATAAAGCGATGAAAACAGTAATAAATCTCCCAGCTAATTGCCAGACCTCACTCTCACTCTCTCTCTCTCTCTCTCTCTCTCTCTCTCTCTCTCTCGACGAGGGGAGAACAGAGAGGGTTTATAAAACTGCAGCAACAAGACGAACGTGTACGGTTCGCGTTGTTGCTGACTAAACAGCAACCTAAATATGATATTTGCATTGCTCTCCATCGTCAGTAGTACAGCTCCATATTGCTACGCTACGTAATACTTATTGTTAAAACTTGTTTCAATTATTCCGCTCTGTGCACTTCAATGTTGCAGTACAATATTGCTGCACATACAACAACAACTGTAAGAACCCGCGTTGCCCTCTGTATGACCTTTATAAAACTAGCTGCGCAGCGTTTAAAGTGGATGCTATCGACTGAACGACGCTACAGTGGAAAACGTTTAACACGAAATGCCGGCAACCAGCTTTAATATTTTCGTGTTAAACAAACGAAACAATATGAGGTAGCTGAACAAAGACTGTATAGATTACTTAACTGTATTGTGTAGTACAATAAAGCGATAAAGAATATTCGGTTCTTTATTGTCCACAAGAAATATCTTGAACAATCTCGGATTGAATAGCTTGGATAAATATCTTCGATTCTTTGTTGTTCTTTAAATATCTTGGAAGCCTGATAAGTGAAGATATGTCCTGCACTCGTGAAATTAGAACAAGAATTGCTATACCGAAAGAGGAATTTAATGGGAAGAAAATACTGCTGTGTGGCAAAATTAGTAAGAATTTAAGGAAAAGGTTGGCCAAATGTTACGTGTGAAACGTTGCTTCATATAGTCCAGAGGCATGGACACTGAGGTAGGAGGATGAGAAAAGATTAGAAGGTTCTGAGATGTGGGTTTGGCGAGCAATGGAAAAAGTAAGGTGGGTTGATAAAGTAAGGAATGATGAAGTTTTAAGAAGAATAGGGGAAGAGAGAAGAATCCTGAAGGTAACCGAATGTAGGAAAAGGAATTGGTTTGGTCATTGTTTAAGAAGAGACTGCTTGCTTACAACTCCCATGGAAGGTGTCATAGAAGGAGAAAAAAGAAGAGGGCGTAGAAGAATGAACTTGATAGATAGCATTAAAATCAGAGGGTGTTACGAAGAAACAAAAAAACTAGCATGCGATAGGACAGCTTGAAGACCTTTTACCATTTGAAAACCTGCCTTAGGGCTAAACACCAAATAATAATAATTGTCTAAAAGGGGGATCAAAGGGGTTGTGCCGCGAACATATGCTTTCATTGTAGAGAAAAACACTAGCTTCTAGCTTCTCCACCTACACTAGTGGTTCCCAACATTTCCGAAACCTCGTACCACTTTGGTTTTCCGCGTTCATTTTGAGTACCACCTGAGCTTAAGTAAAGGTTATTGGGGTTTTCTCAATAAAACACTTGATACAACATGAGTAGTATAGCTTATTATTCCTAGTTATGTATAATTATTTAAATCTAATACATAAAATTATTTACAAAACAGCAACTGATTTTTAAAATTAAATTCAGGCTGGTTCTACGCTAAAATAAATTAACTATTGCTAAGTGTTTAGGTTGTGTTTTTATAAGGGTAATCGTTTTAAATCACGTGCAATAAAAATTTATTATTGTTCTGAACATCAATTTTTATTTATTTATTTATTTATTTTAAGTAAATACTTTTTTCCTAGCTAGGTCTTCTTGAGTACTACCTTGGATCCCTCCGCGTGCCACTAGTGTACGCGTATCATGGGTTGGAAACCACTAACCTACACGTTGGTGGGCCCTGTTACGCCGAGCAGTCCACTCTAAGGTTGTGGTAGCAAACCGATCTCTTCGGCGGAGTGGATCGGTATCCAAACGAGAGATGAGGGTTCTGTCAAGGCAGCCTAGGGATATCCTGGGTTCTGGCCTAGCATGATGGTGCACATCGGTAGAAGGGTGTGCATCTAGTGTGGATGCGAAGGAGCCTACAGTAGGCCAACGGCTCCACACATTAGTCTACTGCGATCGGGAGGAGATGGAAGTCTACTCGTTAGCAACTCTCTAGTAGAAGAGCATAAGCAGCCCGAAATCAAATTTCCTGGTCCTCCAGGTTGGGGGTTTTACAGCAGGCCAGTAAACTGCTTGAGTAAAAAAACATATGTACTTACAGAACTCATACGAGCCTTGGAAGGCAGCTGAAATGAAATTTCTAAGAGAGACGCAAGGTTGTTCTCTCCTGTATCGGAAAAGGAACGAGGATATTAGACGTAGATTAGAATTGGTATCATTGCACCAGAGGATTGAAGACCACAGATGGAGATGGCGTGAACATTTGAACCGCATGCGTGATATTCGTCTACCCGTGGCTGCCTTCGTTTTATCACCCTACTGGTAATGTCAGTAGACCGAGGAGGAGATTGCTTCCAGACAAGGCCTAGGGACTAGTCCTTGGAGTGGTGATAATGATGATGATGAAGCATATTCAAAAGGTACTTCCATGTAAACGTTTTTTTTATCATGATGGATAATTTCTTGTTAATTTTTGAAAAAAAAAAATGGTTAATTTTTTTTTAATTTAGTACGCACGCTCTGTAGCTATTTTTAACTTAGTCTTACAATTTTGTTTTTTTTCTCTACAGTAACATAGTAAAAGTTCCTATAGTGACAATACTCAATTATTTTTAAAATAGTCCGTTATTTTCTTTTACACACAATTTTGCATTACTTTATTTTCACATATTGTTCTAATTTGTCATTGTGGTCAAACATTCACCTTTTGTGTTGGCTTTTATATATCGACGAATACGGCTTAGCAACGAAACCATATCGGTAGCGGTAAGAATGCGTAAATTTTCCGTGTCAAGTTTGTCGGCACTCTTCATTTTCTCAGTTTCTAAATTTCATAGTTTTTAATCATGCATGTATAGGTTTATTTATTAGGCAATTTTTGAAAAGACAGCAAAAAATTATTTTAAGAAACCTTTTTTATGTTAACTTGTATTTTGATGTATAAAAAGTTTGTGTTAACAATACAAACTGTAATTGTAAAACATATTCCTGGATTTTGTTGTCCATGACGTGTCCGTTGATTAACTAATTATAAATATATAACGACTGATACAAAACACCAAATATTTATTGGTAAAATGTAAAACTTTACCTTGTAGCCTGAATTAGTTTTCGCTTATTACAAACCTCGTCAGAGGCTGCCGCTGGGGGCGCTGTCCGTCTCGTTCTTGGTGACGGCGCCGTCGTTCGAAAGATCGATATTCTGTGTGAGTGGTGTGATATGTTCGAATAGTATTTGAGATTTGAATTGTGTCTGTTCGTACAAAAAACAACCTCCTAAACAAACAGAACAGTTTAAATCACACATACTATTCGAAAGTTTTATAAATTCAGTAGTCCAGAAGGCGGATGAATAAGTTGAGACTGACTTGTAAATCTCCAGTCAAAGCACTCTACCTAGGAGAGGAAACTTTAAAACAAATCTGGCTTGACATTGCGTAGCTAAGTGGAAGCTGCATCCATTCAATCTTATCTAGTTACAAGCTAATATTAGTTACCACAGACTTTTTTTACGTTTTGAAGAGTTGCTTTGGAAATGAGTAGAAAGAATATCGACAATCTACGATAGGTCCCGGACATTTTCCCTAATCGAATATCCTGAATATATATTTTGCGGTAGCCCGAATTTAAAACCGCGGAATCCAATATCCCAAATTAATTTCTCCGAAATAATTCAATACATCGAATAAATAATATATAAGTAACTACTGTACTTGAATATTTATTTTTTGACTTTCTAAATTACAATATTGTAACGCCATTACAAAACTTTCTACACGTTTCTCGCCTACCCCAGCAAAGCCCAGCTGTAATGTTTGTGGGCGTACGTGACACTTAACATGCGAGGCAGTATTATGTAATACCGAACATTCTCGTACTTTCAATTGTGTTGTTCGACAAGCTTCAACTAGTCCAACAGTGCGTGTTCGGCCAAGCCCGCTCTGAAAAATCCTCTAGATTTTTCAAGTGCTTGTTATAACGCATACGAGGGGGGACCCAAAAGTAACGAGAATTTTTCTGTGGCAGTTGGTAGAACGCTAGTTCCGACTTCTCCCGCTAGGTGCCTTCACTAGACACCATTTTGTATCAGTTGCCCTAGCGGCATTGTTGTGAAAACATTGGCGCGGTCAGTGTGACTATTTTTTGTAAGTGCTGTTTCACGTTTTCGGCGATTTTTTTAATGCCAGACATTAAATACCAACGTGCTAACATCAGGTTCTGTTTCCTGTTAGGGAAATCAGCAGCAGAAACTGTCGCAATGCTTCGGACGGTTTATGGGGAGGAAGCTTTGAGCCAGGCAAGGAATTACGAGTGGTTTTCTCGTTTTAAAAGTGGTCAAATGTCAATTGAAGACGAACCACGACCGGGACGTCCCTCGACTTCCAAAACGGACGAAAACATTGAAAAAATCCGTGTTGCGATCATGTTTGATCGTCGTAGAACAATCGATGAATTGGAGGAAATGACTGGAATATCCTGGAGTTCATGCCAACGAATTTTGACTGAAGATGAAACGTGTTGCAGCAAAATTCGTTCCCCGTGTGCTTTCTTGTCGGCTCAAAATCCTTGCCTGGCTCAAAGCTTCCTCCCCATAAGCCGTCCGAAGCATTGCGACAGTTTCTGCTGCTGATTTCCGTAACAGGAAACAGAACCTGATGTTAGCACGTTCGTATTTAATGTCTGCCATTAAATTAATTTTAAAATCGCCGAAAACGTGAAACAGCGCTTACAAAAAATAGTCACACTGACCGCGTTAATGTTTCCACAACAATGCCGCTAGGGCAACTGATACAAAATGGTGTCTAGTGAAGGCACCTAGCGGGAGAAGTCGGAACTAGCGTTCTACCAACTGCCAGAGAAATATTCTCGTTACTTTTGGGTCCCCCTACGTATTATAGAACCCTGCAGACTGTGAATAGCCCATACCTGCCGCTTAGTTTTAGTTTTTTTTTGGATATTTATACAGTGCGTCTCAAGTGGTGTATTAGTGAAAAGTGATTATAGCGCGCAATTCTTTATATTTGACATTATTATTTTCGTGGACAGATTAACTTGAATTATTGTACGAGTATAATCTTGTTGAATAACGTGTTGATTACAAACTGTTAATTGTGATAATTAAAACTGGTTTTTAGTGATTTCATTGGTGTCTTGTATTTTGTTTCCACTGTACCATACGATGATCAGTGAGACCGACGTAACAATATTCTGACGTAGGGTTCTCTATTAATACACTTTTAAGTTTTGTAGATTCCATAGTCCATCACTATATATTGGATTCTTTTTTGCACAGTCAACCATTTATTCTTAGGTCCAAGAAGAACCATTAACCCTTCGGTAGGAACATGTTTTCATTTTGCACTTAAAGGAACACCCTGCCCCACAGGCATATACAATACATACATTATGAGTAACACCCTGCCTCCTAGGCAGGTACTCATATTTTCATAAAAATGCCAAAATAACTACTTTTGAAAATAAAATATACCATTTCTTCTTTTCCAATTTACTTCATTGTAATAATTTCATAATGATATGTTTTTTTGCAGACTTGGTATATGTTTGGTACTATACACCTCCCAGTGGAACATCTGCCTGACCCCCCCCCCTTATAAGGAACATATGCCTAATAAGCATGCAAAACTACGTACGGTTAGAGGATCATATGCCTGGAAGGCATGAAATCAGACGTACATTTTGAGGAATACATGCCTGACAGGCAGGGTAACTTTTAGAAAGAGGTAACTTACGGTCAAACGGAGGAGAGCTACGAGATGATGACACTTTCGCTGTCACACACAACAACTGATTGAGGAATTCTAGGAGGGGGACTTGCCCAGCAGGACCCAGAAGGCTTCTAGCAGCAAAAAGGTAAACCATACATGCCTGGCAGGCATATGTTCCTACCGAGTTAGTTCAGCCAAGAGACAGTTTACCGACAACTGTTTCAGAACTAGTCTGTTCTTTCTGAAACATAGTCAGGGCCGAATACCAATCTCGGTGATGATTACCAATAACGATTCAAAACTGTTGTGCCACTCTTCACTCACATTATTCGCTCTATGAGCACCTCGCAGTGAGGCTTCACGGGATCGCCTTTCTTCTACCTCGTGCAGTTCGTCCAGTGACATAATTCTCATAATATTAGATCTATTTACCGGGCTATTTGGCCTTAGTCCATGGTTTACAAACAAACCAAACGTTTTAGCAGCACCACTGGCTGCCATCTTCAGTGGAATTCGATGGAGTTCGAGTCTACCTGAACGCGGGGTGTCAAACGTCAGGCCACGTTTGGGGCCTTCACCACACTACTGCGGGCCTGGCGTTTGACACCCCGCGTTCAGGTAGACTCGAACTCCATCGATTTCCACTGAAGATGGCAGCCAGTGGTGCTGCTAAAACGTTTGGTTTGTTTGTAAACCATGGACTAAGGCCGAAGAGCCGGCAAATGCTTCTAATATGACTGACACCGGCCGTGAAAGTCTTAGAATAATATTATAATTCTGGATCTTCATGCGATAATTTTCCAAATGCTATGTCAACATGATCTATTGGTAGTACTGCCAACATAAGTGCATAAATTTTTAATTTTCTGTTTTTGGGGTCGTTGTACGCCTCTTGGAAGGCCTCATTCTGGATTTTCAATTACAACGATTGTCCAAGTTCACAAAACGGCTGCGGCCTCTTCTCTGTTCGATGGATAGTTATGTGGAGATTTTAACAAATCTGGATCTTTCTTCAGCTCAATACGCTGCTGTCCTCCTGGGATAGTAATTGTTCTTGCACTGCATTCACCCTGACGTAACCTTTAGCAATCCCAATAAGGCCGGCCTTTGATAGTTCGTGATTTTATGTACACAAAACCATCGATAAGTAACTTATTACCCACAATTTCGATTAAAGACTCAATATACTGGTAGGTATGTAAGGGCTACAAACAAATGTGCATGAATTTTTAATTCACTGTTATTGGGGTCGTTGCACGGCTCTTAGAAGGCTTCATTCTAGATTTTCAAGTACAACGATTGTCTAAGTTGACAATACGGCTGCGGCCTTCCCTCTCTGTTCGTTGGATAGTTATGTGGAGATTTTAACGGACCTTTTTCAACTCAATACGCTGCTGTCCTCCTACAGGAATAGTTATTGTTCTTGGACTATATTCACGCTGACGTAATCTACTAAAATCCCAATAAGTCCGGCCTCTGGTGGTTTTTGATTTTATGTACGCAAAATTACCGATAAGTAACTTACTACAAGCAATTTCAATTAAAGATTCCATTTTTATGAAAACAGACGTTGAAATAAGCGCCTTATTAATTTGTTACTTCCGTTTTATTGATACGAAGCTTGCTGAATGTTTACTTTTAAAATTTGAACTTGAATGTTTCCATGGTTACCAATTCGAGAACATGCATATTCGAGATATTCGATTCGGCAAAATGTATTCGGGAGATTCAATTCGAGTAAATAACCATTCGGTAAAAAATTCATTCGGTTTTACGTTATGTTAAATACGATTCGGGAAAATTTCCGGGAATCATTTGCTGTTACATTTGGCTTGATATTAATGGTAGATAGGTAAATGTCTAAATCGTTTAGCGCAGACATTGAATAATAACGACGACGATGATGATGATGATGATGATGATGATGATGATGATGATGATGATGATGATGATGATGATGATGATAAACACTAAAGACTTTGTGTTTCTCCTTCTAATAGGTAACAGATGGATTTAATTAAAATTCATTTGCGATACCCTTGCAGGTTACGGGTTAGTGTTCTTTCGGCCCCTTTCCTATTCTTGTACTTAAGTTACTCTTTGGTCGCGCAAGTATTTCCACGCGGGACATCAGTTTGGCCAACTTTCTTCCGTAATACTAGGCTACACTGACGGCTGCTACTTTGTCATCACAATAAATATAAAGTGAGCATATTTGTTCTGACTAACGTTGTTCCAAATGAAGATCTCTGGAGGAGGACAAACGAGGAACCCGTTGCCAACCAGATCAAAAAGAGAAAATGGAGGTGGATTGGGCATCCCTTGCGGAAAAATCAAAATGCAATTAAGCGACAAGCCATCTTTTGGAACCCTCAGGGAAGAAGAACACGAGGAAGACCAAGAATCTCGTGGAGGAGAACTGTTAAGATGGAAGCAGAAAAGGAAGTTAAATCCTTTGGAGAGTTCAAAGTTCTCGCCCAAAATACGCCCGTTGTCGTAGCTTTGTCGAGGTCCTATGTCCTGCGGAGAGCGACAGGAATTAATTGTAGTAGTAGTAGTATTTGTTTTTAAGTATAAAATTAATTTTGCAAATAATGTAAAAGTTTGCTTTGCTTCGACACCACGTTGTCTAAGCACTAAAAATGTTTTCCTGTTTGGAATAATGATTGGGCCACGCGTAGAACGTATGTAAAGCTGTCTACCGGCGTCAAAATTCTGTGCGCGACCACCCTGGACTTCTTCGACAAACACTGTATACGCTATGAGATAAAACATGTACAAATAAATGCGAGAGAGAGAGAGAGAGAGAGAGAGAGAGAGAGAGAGAGAGAGAGAGAGAGAGAGAGAGAGAGAGAGAGAGAGAGAGAGAGTGAGTGAGAGAGAGACAAATCTACGAGGGTTAGTTGAAAAGTTCGCGGAGCGACATCTACAGCTTAGCGGTAGAACTAAAATGTGTCGTGTGTTGTAAGATATTTCTTACAAACACATGTTAATTTCCAAATCTATCTACCAGCTTATTCACTGTATACCACATGTTCAAAATCAAACGTCCTGCTATGATTGAATTCTTGGCTAGAAGCTGTCTTAGCGCCAATGAATATTCACAGCCGAAGGCAAATGCGTTAGGAGATCCTGCATCTTCAAAAACAATATTTGTAAGTGGGTTCTCGAGCACTAAAGATAATCTCCACGGTGGACAACCAAAAATTGGATCAACTCCAAGTAGTTTAAAAAATGCCATAAGCTTATGGCTACACTGTACTGGAAGACCGGCCGTTGGGAGTAGATGACATTGCTGACGTCACAAGCATTTTGCATTAGCGTGTGTATCATAGTTTAAGCCAAGGACTTGGTATCAAAACCTTTGTGCATTTGGAGTGTTGCATTTTTGGGGTGTCCACGCGTGTGTAACTCGAAACCCCCCGTACAAACTACTATTGTTTTTGAATGTACAGCATTTCCTAACACACTTGTCATTTCGTTGTGAATTTCCATTTGCGCTAGACCGTTTTTATTAAAGAATTCGTGTTTCTGTCCGTTTTCCAAAACACGCATGACACTTAAATTTCAAACAGTGCGTAAACAGTGAATAAATTGACAAATAGATTTGGAAATTAACAGGTGTTCAAACGAAATATGAGTCTTACGATACACATAAAATTTAGTTCTACCGCTAAGCTATAGATGTCGCTCCGCGAACTTCTCAACTGACCCTCGTAATACTGTAGTCAAACGTTCGCCTGTTTCTATGTTGAACAGCGAGAATATGTTATAATTTTAAAAAAATAAAAAAAGAGGACAGCAACAAACATCACAACGAAAGCTTGCATAATCCTTGGGAGGTGGGGAATGGTGTTTACTTTTACACCGTGAGAAGCAGTAAGAGGACGACGAGAGACGAATCTCCCTACTAATTGCCACATCTCCCACGGCAGCAGTGGGACGATTGGTTCAGACAGGAGTGTGGGTTTATTGTAAAAATGTAAGACGTATTTGTTTGTCTTCGTTGTTATTGCTGAAATAAACAGCAAAGTAAATATGGTATTTTTATAACTCTGTCTGTCTGTCTGTCTGTCTGTCTGTCTGTCTCTCTCTCTCTCTCTCTCTCTCTCTCTCTCTCTCTCTCTCTCTCTCTCTCTCTCTCTCTCTCTCTCTCTCTCTCTCTCTCTCTCTCTTGTACAGCAGCTTGCCGCTCTACTATGTAATACTTGTTGTTGAAACGTGTTTCAATTATTGACCTCTTCCCTGTACAGCTAAAAAAGAAATGTGATGTAACATAACTTTACAAGTTCTCAATTAAGCAAATATGATATACAATTATTAATAATGTATGATTGAATTCTGAACAGTAATAGTAAGTAAGAAATTGTTATGTATGTAAAAAGAAAATATGTAGTATAAGAAGAGACAGGGTGAGGCCAAGTGCGCCGACAGTCTGTCGCCAGCCAAATAGAAATATAATAGAAGCCTTTACCTTGCATGTCATAAAAACATAAAAGTGCTTTGTATGATCGAAACAGCAAAAAATGCGTAAGTCCCGTTAGAAAGGCAAGGCGATGTCCCTCAAAACACAATGGGATTCACCCCAACATAAAGTGTGAAAGTTAGGAAGTAGCGTCGTTTTTAGCAATTTAAGCGGCCACGCGGTAAAACTTCGTGCCCGAACACATTGACCAATAAGCCGTAGCGTCACTACGTAGCGCGAAAGAATTATGATGTCTGAATGGGTATATTCAAACAAACCGGGGAAATTTTCAAAATAGACCCAATGGGAAAGGAATTAGCTATGACGGAAGAGAGGGCACCTCCAAGTAAACTATAAAAAGAGAACATGGTAAAACAAATCACTACTAGTACGGCTACCACTACCATTACTACTATTAGTCGCTAGTCGAAGGAGTCTATCAAAGTCTAATGGGTAGGAGTCTAAGTCACTCAGTAAATAACTCCATTAATGTAATTATAACGGCAACGTACTCTAAACTTATACATAATGTCTAAATTGTTATGATAAAGAGTCGGAAGAATAAATAGTACCGTGAAAGGAAAACAGCATATTTATTATGTGCACGTAAGTACGAAACAAGGAGATATTTATTATGTGCGCATAAGTACGAAACAAGAAGATATTTATATCTATGTGCGCGTCGATTGTATAACGCGAACGTATGTTACAAAAGTGATAAATCAAAGGTGCTTATTAGTGGAGTGAAGTGTATTGATCAAAGTGGAAACACCAGTCATATCAGAGGAATCCTGCAAAACAAGTAACACAATTCTATAATAACAATTTATAACCAATTATTTTCAAACATAGTAATTAATGTCTACCGAACTTAACTCATCTCATTCTAAAAGACCCCACAGTTCGTTCAGATCCTAAGCAAAGTAATTTATGTATTATGACATGTCAAGAAGAATAATAAGTAGATGTGTAGATATAGCTAAGTCTTTATATAACAAAACGTAATAAATAAATTAAGACATAGTAACCATTGGAAGTAAGTAAGAGGTTAATTTACACGCAAATGTTAGTATGTTAAGAAATTCATAATGGTTGATAGAATATTATGATGTGCCTTAAAATGATATCGATTAAATATTTATGTGGTGTGAGTAAATGTAATTTTGCAAACTTTATTTATATGGTGAGCAATTGTAATTCTAAAGATTAGTTAATCAAGTAACCTTTTGTTTTAATAAGTAATTATCAACTTGACAATTGATAAGTCAATTGATACAATATAAAGAATGTGTAGTATAGAGTATTAGAATTTTAATTCACATGTCTGTATTATGAAAGAATCAATATAAGATTATTAGAATCTGAACGAGAAAGTGTCCTTATTTGATGTCCCTGAGGTTCTCTGCTCCGGCGCTCAACAGTATTTATTGATTTCACAAATTAAACGAGCAGATATGCTTATTTATCAGACGCAGTTACACTGTAGAATTAAAAATCTTTATATTTAGCACAAAAGTGAAATTAAAACTCTGTATATAAAAAACCCCGAAAAGAAGGGGACTCCACAAAAACGTTATATTTTGCGCATCCAAACGTGGAGCACAAACTCCATAAAGTTATAGTACCTTTATCCGTTCATGCAGTCCATTTTCAATTGTTTTTAATATGCAATTGTATGGATATATTACGATGTGGAAAAGAAAAAGTGTACTAATTACAAATTGATGCAAAGCAAAAGAACGTGTTGTTTTCATTTGTGAGGTTAGGTGACAATGGTTTTTGGTTTTTAGTTTACTGGTGAAATAAATAAAAGCCATGGTTGAGGAAAACATAACGTTTGATGTGTACATAAAATGCTTAAGGCACGGTAATACTTAAAATAAAGAACCTAACATTTTTGAGTTGACAAATTAACAAAACTACAACAGCAAATGTAAACTGAAAAATACAAATGTTTGTGGTTAATAAAAAACGAAACAAAAAAACAATGTACTAAAGAATTACAACTTACGCTCTACATATTGTACATAATGGGCGTTCCTTTTTGATTATCCACAAAACGAGTAGTTGTTGGAAAACGAATATTATCAAAAAAAAAGAGTTCTGCCACAAAAAGTGACATGTATAGTAATAGGCAAGGGGCACCCCGCCTTTACTTTCCAGTTGGGTTGTTTTAGTAGTTTCCGCCAAAAAAAAACGAGTTTTACATAACACACGTATCGCTTTCCATGTTTAATTTCAGTTCTCATGTGTAATGCCCAAAAATTTTTAATTCTGAAATTTTGATCAAAAGTACATTACAACCAGCCAAGACACCCCAACACGGGCCAGAAACAATAAATAAAGAAGCAATTTAACGAAGTGTCAACTAGACGTTTGCCAGGACAATGATGTACGCTCGACACAACATTACCAAAGAAAGCAGGTTCGCCTGTGACAGACTCGTCTCAACCGAGATTTACAGCCCACAACAAGCCAGACAATGAGACTTGGCACAGTGGCATAGATACGGAGAAATTGTAATGAGCACACGCTACAAGGTTAATTTGAAGCGTGCCAGCAGTAAAAAGGGGATGTAGTCACACAATTGTACTCACCCTGTATGAGAACAAACAACGTCTCTCTAATGAATAGAACTGAGTGTGCGCACAGCGGGAGGACATCTTACTGGTGACAACTGATATTTACGACAAGGAAGAGGAGTGCCGTCTTGGAAGCGACGACACGCTGTGTCCTAATAACTGACGAAAAAGGGTCACGGATAGTCAGACAATAACAAAATGCGACGTATTGTTCGCGTGAGAACAGCAGCAGACTTCCAGAGTATGCTTAGACAAAAGCTTGATCGACAGGCGCGGAATTGCTCTACATTCCAGGAAAGGTACGGAGGCTCTTCGTCCTGTACTTGAGGGGAGAGCTTACAACCAACCATAGTCCGGCATCTTCCCAGAGCAAAGGTGGAGAGGACCGTCGTCACGATAGCAACGGAAACAACGAATCAGAAGTAGAGAACCATAGTTCTGCATAAGGGTAGGAATTCATCTGACCTACCAGGGTTGATCAAAGGCGTGTTTGCCAGGAAATTGCATTGTGGTAAATGATGCTTAATAAAAACTGTTTACAGAGCACGCGAGAAGTCAGTCTTCACGAAATTTTCAATCTTTATCTTTAGTGAGTCTTCATAAAAATTTTCAATCTTTATCTTTGAACAGTCTACATAAAAGTTTCAATCTTTATTCTTTTCTCAGTAAAAGTTCTCAGTTTTAATACATAACAGTTAACATACATGTAGCAGTTTGACGTTGAAACTCAGTTACGCGGTACTTTAATCAGTGACTTAACATTTCAATATTGACAAGTTATTCAGTAATAGTGTATCCACAGTGACTCAATCACACAATATATATCAGTGATTAATAACTTTCAAGTACACTATCTTACTCAGCTATCGCTTATTAAGAACCAAGCTATTCAGTCACAGTTGCATTTGATAACAGAACTTTCATTAATACTTTACCGAACAGCGAAAACGTAACGTTGTACAGTGCGAAGTGTTACAAGATCGATTGGAACAATACACCACGTTATCGAAACACGATATATTAACATATACAAGAAGAAGTTCGATAATAGGCAGCCATATATATACACACTAGTTAACAATGAACGTATTCACACAACACATGACTTCAAAGACTTTGATAGGACGGTCGACATCAATGGAACACATACACCGCGAGTGAATCTGATCCGCGTGTGTTGAGTGATAGTGACATCGAAGCTACGCGACCTCATACATATGGATCATCTGCAGGAAGGAGTTTCACCGATGGAAATATTGGATAATCCTTTTTACAAGTAAATCTTTATGTTATTCTTGTCATAAGAACTCTACTGTCCTGTCTCTTTCAAAGAATTCCCTTTGAGAATTCAGATTAATTATCATGGAAATTTAAATAAAGCTATTCATCTGAGGCAAGACATGAACGCATTAGTATAAGATTTATATGTTGTTTATCTATGTTTATATATGTTGATTGTGTTATATATGTATGTGTATGTTTTCATCGAACGACGTACAGGATTTATATTGTAATTTGATTCATATATATGTGTTCTTTTATGGATGTATTTTCAGGACATCATTTATATTATATATATTGAAGTTTCTTTACTTGAATGATGTTAATAAATAAGTGTTTATTTTCATTCAGTATTTATGCGTTCATCATTGTCAATCTTACCTCATAACAGACATTAACGTCACTTGAATAAATTATAGTAAATTTAATATTAATACAACAAATTAGAGTCTCATTGCAGTAATTATACTAACCATCAAATAACTAAATAATCAAGTAATTTCAAGTAATTTAGTATAACTAACCTAAATTGGGTGATTACATGATTAAACTCCACAAATTAGTATAATTGCACATTGCATTCATTACAATTACAAATTAATTAATTATGCAAATAACATTTGCATAAAATACACATTGTACATGTTAACCTAAGAACATTAACTTTGGCGCTGCAGGTACGCTAGTGTGTTATACTACTGTTACATTTTTCATTAAAAAAGGAATAAGAACACCAACTGCAATCGCCAGCCAACTATTTTGCAACATACAAAATTAAAATGTAAATACTTCTTTCGCCTACATAAAGTTATGTGCTATATTTACTAAATATCGATGCCAGACAATCGCATTATCGAAATATCGAAAATGACTCCAGGAACAGATAAAGCTACAGTATCGCTAACAATATTGTACATACTTCGACAGTATATAGGCCTACAATGGTCGGGTGCTATCTTCAGTCCACTTCAAGAAAACGCTAACAGTTAATAAATGTTATGGTGTCTAGCTGTTAAGCTGTTCACCCCCGCCCAAAAAAAACACCATATGTCTTACAAGTTGCGCTCCGTAGCAGCAAATACGATGTTACGTTCTAGCTATATGTCCTCATCAATATTTTACATAAAATTCCTTTTTCTTCTTCCTCCTCTGACGTAACAACCACTGGGGAGATTTAGTATGAACAACCAACCCTTGGCATTTCTCCCCATCTCTCTCTCTCTCTCTCTCTCTCTCTCTCTCTCTCTCTCTCTCTCTCACGCAGTGAATAACGCCCACTATCATGAAATCTACCGCCGCTCCATCTACCCATATCTTAGGCGGCCTTCGTCTGCTCACTGGACAATTTGGTTTCTAGTCTATAAACACTTTTGTTGACCTACGAGGGTCAGTTGAAAAGTTTGCGGAGCGTCACCTATAGCTCAGTGGTAGAACTAAGATCTCTCGTGTGCTGCAAGACGTACATTTTGAGTGGACACCTGTTAATTTCGTGATACATCTAATATTTATTTACTTTGTACCAGCTGTTTGAAATTTTCCTGTCACGCGTGTTTTAAAATGCACAAAATCGAACATCGTGTTGTGATGAATTGTCTGTTAACGTTTTAGCGCCAACGAAAAATCAAAACGAAATTGTAAATGTGTTAGGAGATGCTGAGCCTTTAGAAACAACGGTAAGTGGGCCACACTCGAGTTTAAACGTGGTCGTACAAGCACTGAAGACGATCCCAGCAGTGGACGTCCAAAAAGTGCAACAAAAAATGACATTACTGAAAAAATGTTATAGGGTGTTGGAAGACCGCATATTGAGGAGTGTATTACGTTGCTGAAATCGTAAGCATTCCCTATGAACGTGTGCATCATACTTTTAACTCAATAACTTGGTGTGAAATGCGTTGTCCAAGATGGCTGCCACATCTGGAGTTGTTTCATTTATTGGGCGTCCAGCTGGTGGGGGGGGGGGGACATCTTCAATGCTCGTACGACCACGTTTAAACTCAAGTGCCTATTTACAAACCATTTGTTTTGAAGTCGCAGCATCTCCTGAAACAGTTACCATTTCGTTATGAATTTTCTTTGGCGCTAAAACAATTTTTAACTAAGAATTATACCACTATGTTTGATTTTGTCCGTTTTTCAAAACACGCATGTCACGTCAATTTTAAACAGGTTCTAAACAATGAATAAATTGATAGTTACAGGAGTTCACATAAAATACAAATCTTGCAATACACGAAAACTTTTACTTTTACCCCTATGCAACAGATGTCGCTCCGCGACCTTTTCAAATGAGCCTCGCTGAAGGATCTAATCGTTGTAATTACCTTACCAAGCGTAATTCGGTGGTAAAATTACGTAAAATTGCGATTTAGAGTCTCACATGGCTCTTGTTCTTCCAACTTTTTGGGTAGAGAGGACAGGGTCTCAACTGATACTCTCCATCCGCCGCTAACCCGAGCCCAAACCTTTGTTTCCCTCTCCCCCACATACTGCTGTAACTTCCAGTTCTCTTTCTGTTGTCCTTCCCAATGTAGCCTTTGAGCTTTATCATCTTCTGCTTCCTTGATGTGCATTACATAACATCAACAGCATCATCATCGTCGTCTTCACACAATGGCACCATCATCAGGACAATTGTTGTTCAGTCGTTACGACGCCAAACAAGCAACTGTGATTTGTGTGTTTGACGTCGTCACAACTCACCAACAACTGCCGTCCTGATGATGGTAATAAATATTGTCTAAACGTCGACGCAAATAATTTAAAAGCTGTGTTGTAATTATTGGTCGATCCTCGCTAAAACCTTGATCGACGCTCAATACTAATTTAAGGAGTTTATCAAAGTCAAAAACAATTTTATCATAAAATAATGTATTTATGTATATATGAGTGTATACGAAACAACTATATGCAAGGCGAGTGAGTGGGTTTTTTTTTCTTGGACCCCCTCAGGTATCATTTGCCGCACACCTACTACACTCTTATGTAATGCGTGCCATTGTTCCCTCTTAAATACTTACACCTTCTTATAGCTGTGCCAACTACTAACATTATATAACACAAACAGAACAAGTTCTCCTCAAAACTGTTAAACATTTCTTCTTCTAATCCTAGGCCAGTTAGATCGGTCAATTCTATAAATCCTGAAAAGCTTTCATTAACTTTAATTTGGTGGGTCTTCCTGCTTCATCTTCAGAAACTCAGACATATCTGATTATTTAACTCAGTTGATCTTTTCTGTTAATGTCTTGTGTAGTATCCATTGTTACAGAAAAAAACTAAACACATTCAATTTGTTTCAAAATAGAATTTTTAGCATTTGTAGATAAAAGCTGATTGAGTTCATTTTGAATTTTGGGATTCATATTCTTCTTATTATTGTTCGGACCATTGATTGTCTCTTACAAGAATGGATCGTACTTACTCAGAAGACTGATAATTGCAAATTGGCTGGCCTCTTGTCTTTGTGGCCTCTGAAACGTAAATTTGAAGTTGCAATTATCAAAGTAACGCGATTTATTAGTTTCTTTCGTAGCTCATAACAAATGACGATACGAATGCAGGCCTTTCCGGTCGTCTCGGTTCATTCTTAACTGGAATCACCGCCCTACTGTGCAGATAATCAAATAAATTATACATCAAAGTATATCTTTAGGTCCTGGTAAAATAACAGTAAAAAATAAATGTGTTTGTTTTTTATGTTAAATACGTACGGGATAATTTCAATTTGCTTGAGTCCAATGCTGTATAACCATTATGCGCAGGACCCCCTACTCCGCAGAGCCCGGCTGTTACACCACTGGTACAGATATCCCAAAGAGTAACAAAGATTCACCAGTCTTTCGGATGTCAATACCGTGTTCCTGACGAAGACAGCCGCTCGCATCACAACAACCGACCACGGCCTAAAGTCATATTAAATAACAAAAAATATCATATGTTATTTACTGTGTTGGAAAAGACAACAGGTCCCACAAGACTGATCGAGCGGTGTCTATTATTAAGGAAGGAAAACGGAATGACTGTATTAACTATAGGGGAATACTTTTGGTTGATTCTGGCTACAAAATATATGCAAGGATCGTAAACCACCATCTGCACACAGTTTCCGAGCATCTTATTGTGGAAACTGTTTTTCGAGGAGCAAATCTTGTACAGACAATGATTTTATTATTATTGCATGATTTATGCAATGATTTATTATTACAAAACATTGCAATGGTTCTGCAACAGTATCCAGACGTGAGGGAATTAGAAATGAAATCATTAAGCACAGAATGAATGTAAAAAATATTCAATTGTTGATTTTATCCAAACAAAAGAATTACAATGGTATGGACACACTAAAAGAATTACGCACGAAAGATTGCCAAGGAGAGTTATGGAACGGACCGCACCAGGAAGAAAGGAAAGACAAAGACCACTGATCACCTGGATAGAAGAAATTCAGACTATATTGAGGGAACGAGAAATTTAAGAAGTTCTTTGCATGTACAACAGCAGTGGAAACTAAAAATTCAATCACTTCTGTAATCTTTGGTTCCGGAAAATGTGTAAAAATTGTACACCCGGAATAATAATAATAATTACTTATTTTTTGCGTACCGTATCACTTATTATATAATTATATAATTACCTTATTATCCACTCTAGTGATACAAAGTTTCGTCAGTTATGACGCGTTTCGGGACTCAGCGTTTGAAGTCCCATCCTCAGATAACACTTAATTCAATAAACTAATACATTAAAAATCGCAACCATGATACTGGTCAAGTCAATAAAATAAAATAAAATAAAATTACATGACTTGACCAGTATCATGGTTGCGATTTTTAATGTATTAGCTTATTGAATTAAGTGTTATCTGAGGATGGGACTTAGTCCCGAAATGCGTCATAACTGACGAAACTTTGTATCACTAGAGCGGATAATAAGGTAATTATATAATTAAATAATAATAATCATTGAGAAGCATCGTGATTTCAATAAAGAAAAGCATACAGCTTTTGTTCAGTTTGAGAACGCCTTTGATATTACTTACGTTCAATTCTTGATACCCATTCTTATAAAATTAAATAGGAAATGTTTGCGCCGACCCCTTACTCCGCAGCCCTTGCATTGCTAACCCCACAGTTACGCCACTAAAGCTAGTATATGTCAGATCATCATCTTCAAGGATTAAACCAAGGATGGTCTGTTCCGGTCTCAAATAAGCAAAGATTAGAGCTGGTCACTCCAGCACTACCTCGGACGTCCCACACATCTCCGTCCCCTCGCCTTATAGTTCCATGGTTGTTTCGGGATGCTGCAGTCATCTATTCGGCAAATATGTTCCCACCAATTCAGCCGATACTGGGCGATCCTGTCGAGTATACTCATAACAATACTCATAATTATATGTCAGATAATTACTCAATCTGTAACATTATACAATAATAGTAAAGTTGGTGTTAAAAAATAAACAACACGATTAATAAATATACACTGTGTAATAAAGTCATGTTTCTATGTAAACATCACACAGTGACGTCAACGGATTCGGCTGTTCCTCATCCTCCTTCGACAATACTAGATCTAAATCTGGATTAAAAGGTTTGTGCGTGTGTACGCTATAGTTCGAGCAGTATACAGTACAGTACGCTACGTACCTACGCGTACATTTATAGCGTCCACAATACACACACGTGTACGGCTTAGTTTCCCTCTGTCTGTCTGACTGTGAGCCTAAGAAGATTACCACGGCCTTTCTCCAATTCAATTGATAATCAAATTAGCGTAAGCAGACCGCATTTGTGTGTTGTCGCTTTGTTATGTACAACACAAAATGGCGTCGTCGCGTTATTGCTGACTCCCACGTCAGCGTCAGAGCACAGCGTTCTGACAAACCTGCCGCCAGTCGCTACGGAAAAACGTAGATTGATCTTAAATTACATTATGAATATTATTTTAAGCCTGTAAAATTCTTTATTTGTTACAAAAATGTGTAAGTGGGTACATACGCCATTAGTCTACATTGGTATTTTACAATTAAAATTCAAAAAAGTAAATGAGAATTCCATTTGATGGTAACACAGTTAATTCATTACAGTTTGCTGATGACCAACTAATTTTGGCTAAAGATTATTAATACATAGAGTACATGACTAGAAAATACAGGAATATCAGAAATGGGGACTAAAGATAAATATGAATAAAAGAAAATACATTGCAATAGCTGACCTTCATCAAGACTTTATATTGGAGGAAGCCATGGGGAAGACTTCATACAAAGAGGAATACAAGTATTTACGGGTGAAAATTACGGCCAGTGGGAAGCAATACAAAGAGATACAAGAATTAATTCGGAAAAGATGAATATACCTACATTAAATGGAATCCTGTGGGATAAGCAAATTTCAGCATAAACTAAAACCAAAATATTTTGAACCAATGTTGGAAGTATCATGACTTACGGCTCACAAGTTTTTAACTACTAATAAACACACAAGAACAAAATTAATGACAGCAGAGATGGACTTTTGGAGACGTTCGGCAAGAGTATACAGATGTAAGACAATTAGAAATAAAGTCTTTAAGAACAGAATCAATGTGAAAATTCAATTTTTAATTTTATCCAAACAAAAAATTACAGTGGTATGGACACGCAAAAATAATGGCACAGGAATGATTGCCAAGGAGACTTCAGTTATGGAATAGACCCCATCAGGAAGAAGGAAAAGTGGAAGACCACCTACCACCTGGATAAAAGAAATTCAGTCTATATTGAGGGAACGAGAAATTGAAGCAGGTCTTTAGATGGAGAAGCAGCAGTGGAAGATAAGAATACAGTCACTTCTGTAATCTTTGGTTCCGGAAAATGTGTAAACATTGTACAGCCGGAATAATAATAATAAATTTTAATAAACAGTTTTTAGTTAAGAATTACGGTATTGATGTTTGGTTAGGTGAGTCCCAGACTATCTGTGGGACCATCAACAATATTTTTAGGAACAAGGTACCGGTACATCGAGATACCAAAATAAAATTTTATAAATTTATGGCGGTCCATGTACTGTTTTATGGGCATTGATTATGGACAAAAAACAAAAACCCAAGAAAGTAAAATCCAAGCCTCAGAAATGGCGTTCCTAAGAGGACTTAACCGAATAAAGAATGAGGTCTTATGAAATGAATTGCAAGTTTTTAACTTGAATGAAAGACTGAAAGTTGATAAACAACGGTGGAAAGAACACTTAAAAAGAATGATAGATGTTAGACGTGCCAAACAAGTGTGCAAGTACAAACCTATAGAACACAGGTGTGTGGGTAGTGTTCATCATGAAGAGATGGCTTTGAAGATGCAACAGGCAGCCCCTTGCCTTACCACGTTGTAAAGTGAACATGCAAGACTTTACATGCATGTTGCGTGACTGCTGCTTGTTGATGCTGATAACAGTAAAATAAGAGTAAAGTTATATTAGTCGATGTGAGGTTTTTACAGAACAGTGATTGGCTGCACTCTGTATAAACGAGTAAGGAATGAATATATTTGCAGTTGCGTTTCAGATCATCGGTACAAGACTTCCATCCTAAGATTGGTACCGAAATTCAATGTTACAAGAATACGGATGGCATGGGTAATTAAAGATTAGGTTGTCCTGGAAGAGACTAGACCTATTTATCCCGCTGGAGATCTGTGTCGCGCATAAAAGAGCTGGTTTCCCAAAGAAGAAGAAGAAGAAGAAGAAGAAGAAGAAGAAGAAGAAGAAGAAGAAGAAGAAGAAGAAGAAGAAGAAGAAGAAGAAGAAGAAGAAGAGTGATGATGATGATGATGACGACAACGTTGACGAAGGAGGAAAATAACTAAACGATAATGATTGAAAACTTTCTTATTAAACAGATGACAGTGTTGTATTGTTTGTAATATTTTTATATTAAAAATGTACCTTAGGGTCTTTTTGAACATAATAG
This sequence comes from Magicicada septendecula, assembly GCA_034769895.1. Taxonomy (NCBI): domain Eukaryota; kingdom Metazoa; phylum Arthropoda; class Insecta; order Hemiptera; family Cicadidae; genus Magicicada; species Magicicada septendecula. Next base: position 10,008,774 of record CM068369.1, on the reverse strand, counting down.
TGGACTGAAGTGTTACGTTGACAAGACTTTCAAAAATCCAAGTACGATCTTTGATCTACTAATGAATAAAACTGTACGAGGTAACAAAATACACCTACACCCGTTATCGTTAGATTAAATGAAAGACTACGAGAGAGAAAACGAGGCGAGACGGAAACACACCAGCGTGTAAACTGATTGGGGCGCGACGCGAAGCCGTACAGTACACTTCTTCATTATCTCAACGCAAGATATCTGATCTATTAAACGGATATTTCTGTATTATACTGCGTAACACTTATACGTTATCTAATAAAATAGGCTAGAAGTGGATTTTAAATTCATGCTATCAGTATCCAAGCCACTTATACGTTTATGAATAAAATTAAATTTACCTCTTTTATCGATCTAGTGGCATTTCTTCCCGCGTTTCTGGACATATGTTCCATCTTCAGGTGTAATCCTTCAGCAAGGTTGGTAAGATAATTAAAACAAAGCTAGATAATTAAAATTCACCAGACTGGTAGAGCATTTATAAAAACGCTTTAAATAACACCGACCTAAATAATACATTAACAAAACAAAGTCAAATTCTTTAATCTTTATAATTTATTTATTTTTCTTCGTCAACAACATCATCATCATCATCTGTTTCTTCTTCTTTTTATCCTTCTTCTTCTTCTTCTTTGTCTTCGTCTTCATCTTTTTCTTTGTTTACATTTTTCTGGGTTTAAGCAAACCTGGCTGTTCGGGAAAACCATCTCTTTTATGGGCGACACACATCTCCGGGGGATAAATAGTCTTCTGCATGACGAGCTAATCTTCAGTTGCCAATTCTATCCAAATTCCTGTCGGAAAAGGAATGTTGTCCAAAATGCTGTCAATGTCGGAGGAGACGTCTTATATTTCTAATGACTACAGCATTTAACAAAGCGGCTTTTTCTTGATTCCACTCAAAACGCTCAACCCATCGTATTTCATTCCCCCAATTTCTTCTGGTAAATCTCCTACAAAACAACATTTTCGTAACTTCAAGATTTAATAAGCACTTTATGAAAATTAAAAATAGAAGTAAAATTTTATAGGAACGTTATTTTATTACTAGGCTCTGTCAGGAATAATTTATTTGCCTACTCGCGAATCCAATCCACTAAATAATATTTTAATTTTGTTTACGCCAATGTGTTTAATATAAATCCGCATTAAGCAAGAGACATAAATTAATATCAAACGCATATGAAATAAACAATAATCTGTTTACAAAAACCATTACCGCTCGTTGTAGGTATTAATTTAATGAAAGTATGAAAATTAAAAATTATTGTCTATCATTACTGCTGGAACAATATGATTTGTTCTAAACATTTATTCTGTACTAGTGTTAGTTTCATATTTCATATTCACCACAGATTATAAAACAAAAATTGTATTTACATACTAGTGTCTGATTAAAAGGTTTTATAATCAAATTATAATTAACTAAAATTAAAAGAGTCTTTATTATTTTTGCAACTGGGACCATGAAAAATTCTGAGTTCCGCTAAAAATTGAGCCGCTGACGGAGTATCAATTATTCCTTGGGCACATTGTTAACGGCATGTCTCATCATGACGTCAAACACGAACGACCGGGTGAAGATAGTTTAAAACATTACTTCTTTAACAACGTTTGGTGCGTTACCTTACCTCGTAGTTTACCGCAGTAAATGGCTGGTTTTTACTTTCTTAAAAAGCTCCTCATTGATATCATCATATTTATATGTTCCTTATATATGTTTTCTTTAGCATGCATATTTACGAGGGTCAGTTGAAAAGTTCGCGTAGCGACATCTGTAGCTTAGCGGTGAAGCTAAAATTTCTCGTGTCCTGCTAGATTTGTATTTTATGTGAACTCATGTTAATTTCCAAATCTATCTACCAATTTATTTATTGTTTAGAAGCTGTTTAAAAGTAACGTGTCGTGCGTGTTTTGAAAAACGGACAAAATCAAACATTGTGTGATCCTTTGTTAAAAATTGTTTAGCGACAAAGAAAATTCAGAACGAAATTGTAAATGTGCTGCGACTTCAAAACCAACGGTTTGCAAGTAAACACTTGAGTTTATACATGGTCGTACGAGCATTGGAGATGCTCCCGCCTCCCGCACTGGACGCGCAGTAAACACTTGAGTTTATACATGGTCGTACGAGCATTGGAGATGCTCCCGCCTCCCGCACTGGACGCCCAGTAAACACTTGAGTTTATACATGGTCGTACGAGCATTGGAGATGCTCCCGCCTCCCGCACTGGACGCGCAGTAAACACTTGAGTTTATACATGGTCGTACGAGCATTGGAGATGCTTCCGCCTCCCGCACTGGACGCCCAGTAAACACTGGAGTTTATACATGGTCGTACGAGCATTGGAGATGCTCCCGCCTCCCGCACTGGACGCCCAGTAAACACTTGAGTTTATACATGGTCGTACGAGCATTGAAGATGCTCCCGCCTCCCGCACTGGACGCCCAGTAAACACTTGAGTTTATACATGGTCGTACGAGCATTGAAGATGCTCCCGCCTCCCGCACTGGACGCCCAGTAAACACTGGAGTTTATACATGGTCGTACGAGCATTGGAGATGCTCCCGCCTCCCGCACTGGACGCCCAGTAAACACTTGAGTTTATACATGGTCGTACGAGCATTGAAGATGCTCCCGCCTCCCGCACTGGACGCCCAGTAAACACTGGAGTTTATACATGGTCGTACGAGCATTGGAGATGCTCCCGCCTCCCGCACTGGACGCCCAGTAAACACTTGAGTTTATACATGGTCGTACGAGCATTGGAGATGCTCCCGCCTCCCGCACTGGACGCCCAGTAAACACTTGAGTTTATACATGGTCGTACGAGCATTGAAGATGCTCCCGCCTCCCGCACTGGACGCCCAGTAAACACTTGAGTTTATACATGGTCGTACGAGCATTGGAGATGCTCCACCCTCCCGCACTAGACGCCCAAAAAATGCAACAATCCACGATGCGGCAGCCATCTTGCTTAACGCTTTTTCACACCAAGTTCTTGAGTTAAAGTATAATGTACACACTCATATGAAATGCCTATGATTTCAGCAACGTCATCCACTTCTCAATATGCGGTCTTCCAACACTCTATGAATTTTTTTCAATAAAGCAGTTTTTTGTTGCACTTTTTGGACGACCACTGCTGGGATCATCTTCAGGACTTGTACAAGCACGTTTAAACTCGAGTGTGTCCACTTACCATTGTTTCTGAAGACGCAGAATCTCCTAACATATTTACAATTTCGTTTTGATTTTCCACTGGCGCTAAAACGTTTTTTAACAGAGAATTCATCACAACACGATGTTTGATTTCGTGTATTTTAAAAACACGGGTGACAGGAAAATTTCAAACACAGGTGGTAAGGAGTGAGTAAATTGACAGATATATCTGGAAATTAATAGATGTTCACGCAAAATACACGTCTTGCAGTACACAAAAGACTTTAGTTCTACCACTGAGCTATAGATGTCGCTCCACGAACTCTCCAGCTGACCCTCGTATAATGGCATCCAAGTCACTTGTATGAATAGACAAACTAACCATTTTCAATCCGCCTTGTGACTTTTTTTATATTGATGATGCGTTTCGAAACATTTGCGTCATCATCGCATCTTAATATACCCTTCGTAGGAGGTCGTCATCGGTTAAAATCCAATATGCGTTTCGACGCGTATACGCGTCAGTAAATGTGCACCTAATCACGTTTGGTCGACCACTGGGCGGTTGTTGGTCTCTGTCTGATAAAGCAGGTTTGACGTATCGTATAGCGGATTGCATTTAAAGTTCAACTGAGCATTCAATACGAACGCGCGACTTTTTATGTTTGTGTCTGCCTTCGAAAAGTTTGAAATTTACAGATCCGCTACGATACGATACTGCATTGACACCGCTTTATCAGATAGAGGCGAGCAACCGCTCAGTGGTCGACAGACGTCAATATTTAATTAATAAAATTATGTTAGCGGACATTCCTTACTGCAATTGAAATTCTATAGAATGCAAAAGGAGGAATTAAATTCCAAGATAAGATCGGATGGTTAGTCCGGAATGATTGTTTTTCGCGGTTTACTGCACTAGGTTCTTCCGCACTCTCTGCCGTTGGGAACTGAGATGCCTCATCCGCCATTAACCTCGTTCTTAAAATATCTGTACAAGAAGTCAACATCAAGTTGGATTAAAGAAGTCCAAAAGGATTTAGAAAAAATAATGTGAACGCAGAAGAAATAATTGAAACAGACGTTTTTCGGGAAAAGTGTAAAAAATAGAAGGAGAGAGAAAAATGCAGGTTCAAAGTGGACTGAATACAGGAAGAAGAGACACAGTGAAAAGATGAAAGATTATCTGAGAAAAAGAAAAGAACAAAACTAAAGAATTGAAATTGGCATGTGGTACTTAGATGGCCGATAAAAAAAAGTTGTGTTATTGGTTATAATCACAAAGAGAAATAAGAGTATTGCACACCCAAAATAGAAAAACTTTTCGATTAGCGCTTTCAAACTTCACAGCTTATCATCAGATTGGAAATATACAGTAATGGAACAAGAGAACTGCTCTATACTTCATACACCACGTACACCTTTTCGTAAACAATTACGTTTTTGAACTCTTCTTGCTGTATAGATCGCGTCAAAAAGTTCTTGTATGACAACGTTTTACTCATATTACTATGAGTATCCTCAGGACCTGAGGACAATATGAGGTCCTCAGGACTAGGATTGTAATATGACTAAAACGTTGTCATCCAATACAATTTTGACGCGGTCCATACCGGAAGAAGAGTTCAAAAACATAATGGACACCGGCGGCGGAAGCCTACGTGAGAATGTTTCCGTAAACAAGCCTTGAGGTAATCGTCCTTACGTTCTGGCTATTAACGTACTGGCCAGTAAGCTTAACTTACTTAACTTAACTTATTAACTTAGTCTAGAATCTACTTGAAATAAATGTAAAAAGACCGACACGGTGAGTGAAGCTGCCAGTAAACTAACAACCAGAACGTAAGGGCGTTTACCTCAAGGCTTGTTTACGGAAATGTGTACGCGCTGTAGAACACGTAGATGTATAAAGGCATTATCTCGTTCCATTATTGTATATTTGCGATCAGATGATGAGCTTGTGAAGTTTGAAAGCACTAATCAGCAAACGTTTTCTATAGTTTACTGAAAACAGTAAACTGTTTACTGTAGAACAGTGTTATTTCTGCAAACGTGAATAGTTACACAGCTAATAACGCGCCTACAGTGCAAATTCTGTTGAATTTTAACCGATTACGATCTCCTATGAGGAATATTTTACATGTGATGATGAAGATATTCTTCGAAACGCGCGTCGTCTATACGTCATAAGGCAAATTGAAAAGGATAGTTTGTCTATTCACTTTTTCCTATTAAACAGTCTATAGTTTTGTACTTTATTTATCTTAGGCAGCCAGAATATTAACTTTCAAAAAATGAAAACGCATAAAGTTTTAGTACTTTTATTGATGGTAGTATACACGACAATTTTAACAAATCAACAATTTATATGATACTCCCGTATGTGTACCAACAGAATATATGCTGGCAATACCTACATGAAATATTTATAGTGATTCAATATTTCACTGCATATACAGGGCAAGTTTATTGGTATTAATATGGCAGTGGATCACAGGCACCAGTATCACGACAATAACGGAACGCGACGCCAGATCCAACATATAACTCTCTCAAATTCAAATACACTCGCGTCGCATATTTTTTGAAATGTGTCTCTCCCTGTAGCAATGTGTTTGCGTAATGGGTTTGCGGTGTGAATCATGCACGAGATATTAATATTTTACTCTATCCAGTGCCACCAAGATACAATGAGCTGTACAAAAGACAATATGGTAAGCGTTCGATACCCACACCCTTATTATCTTATGTCTGTTCTTTTAGGTTGTTTATTTATTTATTTTTTCACTGTATATATTTTAGGTCGTACCTTTAATGCTGATGGAGGTATACGCCGAAGCGTTAGTTAAACTTTACCCTTCGTCTTCAGCACTACAGCCCAACGTGAGCCCTGGCTTTCAACATCAATCTTCTCCAAAGTCTGCTGGCCATTGCCATCTCAATCTAACCCTTCATATACATTCTTCTGAGACCTTCTAGCACATCATCCAACCATCTTATCCCAGGTCGGTCACTCTTTCTGTTTTATAGACTTGCACCTATAGGATTTTCATTGGGATACGCTGATATTATCCATCCGCTCTGGGTGACCTAACCATTCTATTCGTTGAGCGTTTATTAATCTTACAATGTCCTCATGATTCAGTAGTTTACCTATCTAATGGTTATTTCTTATTCCCCATTCGTCATCTTTAGCCGGACCATATACACGTCTTATAGTATTTCTAACACAACCTGTTTCTTGTTACTTTTTTATCAACGTCCATGTATCGCCTCCGTAAGTAACAACCGATCTGATAAGTGTCTTATACATTTCTATTTTTATGTTACTACTAATGAGTTTGCTTCTAAATAGTCTACTGTTGGCATAATATCGCGTATTTGTTTATGGACCCTTCCTTATATATCATGTTACCCAGATATCTGAACTTATAAACGGCATATCACTATTGTAATAACGACTCGGAACACTAAGTTTTTTATAAGTAAAATCGTAAAGATTTACCTTACAGCCTAAACCGGCTTTCACCTTTAAAAGGCTTCTTCAGAGGCTGCCGTAGGTAGCGCTGTCCGTCTTGTTGTTGGCGACGGGATAGATTTTCGAAAGGTCGATGCTGTGTGTGTGTGGTGAGATGTGTTCGAATAATGCGTGCGATTTGAATTGTGTCTGTTCGTTTAGGATGTCGTTATTATTTGTTTTTGTGTGTTTGTATATTTTTAATTGTTCTAGAGTGTCTAGTTTTCGGCCTTTTGTGTGTACGTGTAGAATGTTCATGTTATTGTCGATGTTCTTATATGTGTGGCTTGCTTCAATGAGGTGGTTTGCAAAGGTGGATTCTGTAGTGGTGTGGAGTGCCTTTGTGTGTTCAATGTATCTCTGTTTGAAGCTACGTCCTCTCTGGCCTATGTAGAATTTATTGCAATTTGCATAGGCCAGATCTACATATCTGCATAAGAATCTACATAGGCCAGACAGGACGTAGCTTCAAACAGAGATACATTGAACACACAGAGGCACTCCACTCCACTACAGAATCCACCTTTGCAAACCACCTCATTGAAGCAAACCACACATATAAGAACATCGACAATAACATGAACATTCTACACGTACACACAAAAGGCCGAAAACTAGACACTCTAGAACAATTAAAAATATACAAACACACAAAAACAAATAAAAACGACATCCTAAACGAACAGACACAATTCAAATCGCACGCATTATTCGAACACATCTCACCACACACACACAGCATCGACCTTTCGAAAATCTATCCCGTCGCCAACAACAAGACGGACAGCGCTACCTACGGCAGCCTCTGAAGAAGCCTTTTAAAGGTGAAAGCCGGTTTAGGCTGTAAGGTAAATCTTTACGATTTTACTTATAAAAAACTTAGTGTTCCGAGTCGTTATTACAATAGTGATATTTAATTAAGTAACGGACACGTCATGGACAACGAAATCCAAGAATTATAAACGGCATCAATGATTTCTACTCTGTGCATAATTTATATAGATTTACTCTCTTTTCTAATACAGAAATCAACATGTATTTAGTTTCTCTGACATTTATAGTGACTTCCATTTTAGTGGATTTTGTATTCAGATCCTGGTATAGCTCAACTAGCCGGTATCTCGATCTGGCTTTTCGAGACTAACAAGGGAAGGGAGTCGACGACTAAGTTTTTTTAAGGTAATGGCTGTTCCAGTGTTATTGTATGGTTCTGAAACTTGGGTTCCGGCAAAAAAACATCCGACTAGAATACAGGCATCAGAGATGAGATTCTTGCGAACTGATAAAGGCTGCACAGGAAGAGATGTACTTTACAATGAAGACATTAGTAAAGAGTTGATAATTTTTAATATTCAAGATTCGTATTACAGAGAACAAAAAGAGACAAATTGCTTATCTTAATACGATGACAGATGGTAGGTTTGTGGAAATATTAAAAATATATTACAACATCGTCAGCGTAAGAACATATTTAGCTTAACTTTTACTCTAGTGTTACGTATTTGTGACGTCAAATTATTAGTATTGAACAAGCGGGACCACTTCTCACTTAACCATTTGGCATTCGTCTGTTTACTCTCTGTTTGGAAAATGTCTCAAGACAACGTTTGAATACATGGACCAATGCAAAAGCTAATTCACTCTACAGTGTGACTAAACCAGCTTCTTCTCCTTTTTCTTCTAAAGATATTCTCTTAGTCACTACATATAAAGACATTCTCTTAGTCACTATATACACAAGTTTGAGGGCTGTGCGGAACGATGGGCATGCCCGTCGCCCGCTCGTATAGGCTACTGCGTCCCGAGTTTCAAGTAAAGCTCCTGCCGCAGGGACGATAGATGGGGCTAGATTTAGGGTGTGGCCTGCTACCGGCCGTGGGTGTCAATTGAGGGTAAGAGTACGCCGAGGCCGGGTCCAAGATTATCCAGGCACAGATTGTTAGCGACCGAGGGCGCTAATGAGGTGGTTGCCCTGGAATCGGGCGGAGCGGCGATAGAATTTTCGGGACAGTGTTCGTATAGTGGCGTCCCTATAGTGTTCGTATAGGGAACGGACACGCAGAGCTTCACGGATGGTTCTATTTGATGTCAGATAGTGGGCTTTGCACGCCCAGCGCAATCCTCGGTCAAGGAGAGACTGATGCTTTCGCTTATGGGTCTCGGCCAAGTAGCCCCAAACGGGGATCGCGTAGATAACCGTCGGCATCACATAGGTGGAGACGATAAGTTTCCCTAGCCGGCGGGTCATAGCGTTGTTGCATAGCACGGGATGGAGTTGATATAGGCGATTTGCGGTCTTGCGGGCTACTTGTGCTGAGTGTGTCCGTCAGATAAGACGAGGATCAAGGTGGACCCCGAGGTACTTGACCTCTCGAGACCAGGGCAAGTGTTTTACGCAAACACATTGCTACAGGGAGAGACACATTTCAAAAAATATGCGACGCGAGTGTATTTGAATTTGAGAGTTATATGTTGGATCTGGCGTCGCGTTCCGTTATTGTCGTGATACTGGTGCCTGTGATCCACTGCCATATTAATACCAATAAACTTGCCCTGTATATACAGAGTATCGCCTACGTATAGTCTGTGTAGTCTCTGCATACGTTTTTCCTCCTTTTATTTCTTCCAAATACTCCTGTCTGAGCCTTTTCCTCCCACTACGCCCGTCAATCACTCTCTCGATCAGACTTAAAAACCAGTTTGAATGACATAGTGGGTGAGCAACCACACTGATTCTCCTTTCCTCAGTGGTTTTAAACAGAAGTGGTCTTAAGACAAAAACTACGGAATATATGGGCAAAGAACCTCTTGCGGACTAAGACTGAAATGGATAACAAGAGAATAGAGCAGGTGCCATCGTGGCTGTGACATCACTTATGATGTCGATTATGATGTTGATCACAAGTTTCAAGCAATGCGTGCTACAATTCGCCAGTTACTGTCCAGACAAACAAGGACAAAACAAGTCTCAACTAAAATGTTATAAGGTAATGACTGTTTCAGTGTTATTGTATGATTCTATGATTTCAGAAGAAACTTGGGTTTCAGCAAAAAAAAAAAAAAACATCTGAGTAGCATACAGGGATCGGAGATGCGATTCACGCGATCTCGTATTAAAGAAGGCTGCACAGGAAGAGATAGACTCTAAAATGAATACATTGGTAAACAGTTGATTATTTTTAATATTCAAGATTGTATTACAGAGAACAGAGAGAGATGGATGCTAAATGGCAGGTTTCTAAAAATATTAAAATAAAAATAATATTAAAAATAAAAAAGTAATATAAAATAATGAAACGCTCTAAATGCAGTAGACTGTATTAAGACAGACCAACGTATGGGATTCATTCAGCACACAGATGCTTGCTTCTGCGTCATTATTTATAATTGTAATTTCGCCGCACAGTCACAGTATTGTAAATATCAACTTCCAGACCTTCAGTACAATATTTCTAGTTGTAAATTCAATTTAAAATAGAACAGAATTAATATATAGACAAAGCTCGAAATAAAAATTTAAAAAAAATTTACAAAGTAACAAATTCAAACATAAACAAAGACGATACTTTATTTACATTTTTAAATACGATTAATGACAATATTACTGTATAAAAACGTAAACAATTAACTTTTCAATATAAACGACCAGCGTAAAGAAATTAAACAACAATTAAAATCATTTAATTTAAAATTATTTTAATCATACTAAAATTTTGTAAGGTAAAATAAAAACTGGGTGTGCCAGTGTTATTGTACGGTTTTAAAACTTTGGTTCCAGCGAAAAAACTTTCGAGTAGAATACAGGCAATCGAAGATGAGATTCTGGCGATCTGTTAAAGGCCCCACACGAAGAGATGGGCTCTACAATTAAGACATTGGTAAACAGTTGATTATTTTTAATATCCAAGATTGTATTACAGAGAACAAAGAGAGATGGGTGCCAAATGGCAGGTTTCTAAAAATATTAAAGTAAAAATAATTTTAAAAATAAAAAAGTAATATAAAATAATGAAACGCTAGACTGTATAAAGACAGACCAACATATGGGATTCATTCAGCACACAGATGCTTGCGTTCAGCGTCATTATTTATAATTGTAATTTCGCCGCACAGTCACAGTATTGTAAATATCAACTTCCAGACCTTCAGTACAATATTTCTAGTTGTAAATTCAATTTAAAGTAAAACAGAATTAATATATAGACAAAGCTCGAAATAAAAATTTAAAAAAATTTACAAAGTAACAAATTCAAACATAAACAAAGACGACACTTTATTTACATTTTTAAATATGATTAATGACAATGTTACTGTATAAAAACGTAAACAATTAAATTATAACATCTTAACTTGCGTTATAACATAGGGAACCCGTATTAATTGGTTCTGCCAATTAAACAGGCTGCCTTCGTTGTAACAAGCTGAAAATTAATTAAATCACTAAAACAATTAATATACAAGGAACTTGGGGGGGGTAGTCTGCTGATTTATGCACTCAATTTAGTATTGTACTAAAGATGACATCTCTTTATTTATGTCTATTTGATTATACATAATATATCAACTTTTAACTTACAGTGAAAATTGTAATGGGTTTTCTACATTAAGATTTATAATACAGTTAGCGCATTTTACCTCGGATCCGAGTTTCTATGTATTACTTAGGAATTTAAAGTTTACTCTACTCCATTAATGAATTACTTTATTACTCTTTATACCATTTGCGGAATGGTTTCATTTAGTAGTGCAATGTTCCAACGCTACATCACACTTGTTACTTTACAACTTATGGTTACTGAAGTTACTTGTTACAACATTTATTCTTAAACTTTAGAGATTGTCATTTTAAAGTCTTTTAGTTTACAATTACTTCTATTTCAAAAGATACATATCCACGGAAGACAAGCCTCCGCGTCACCTCTTAGTTAAGGGTTTTTAGTCCTTGTCCTCCACGCGTGATTCTTCGGTCCTCTCTCTGTAGTGGGTTGTCATCGTGGTAGTCTTTCTGGTGAAGGTCCTCGGACTTAACTAATGTTGATTCGGATGTTACGGTGTCATGAAGTCGTCCTGTTTCTCGGTGGTATTGTAAATACAGTTGAGGTCTTCGTCTTCACATTTTACAGTTATGCACATCACATTTGGTAATAGTACGGTTGTATCTGAATTTACATATACAACACTAAGATAACTTTAACTATGTTTCTTACTGGGAGATGTCACCTTACGCACTTAATTTTCTACATTACTTTTTTCTGTTACACACTACATTCTCGTTATATAACTCTTCACACGGTTATTTGAAACTAGTAACCACATTTAACAAAAAGTACATATTTTTTACAGCGCTCTGCTTTGAGCTGCTTACTGGTTGAACGACGCATCATCTCTGCTCTCTAACTATGTAGGAAGGGTCAGTTAATCGCGCGGAAGTTACGCGTCGCAGCGAAATAGTTCCACATTTCTTCTTTATTTAAATGGTTAAAGTTTGACTTTTTAATTATTCAGAGATATTCTTAATTACAAACGTTATTAAAGTACACTACTGTGGTCTTGTTTAATTATTTAAATAATGTCAAATTTACAAGTATTATTAGTTTGTTTAGGGGTCGGAATTCAAGTTAATTCCGGTTAGCGCATGTCTATGCAGGGTTAATTAACAAGGTTTAACCTATCTGTACACTCGTATTCCTTTTTATTTTATTATTAAAACTCTTTATTAAATATTATTATAATTTTATGATAGCGATAAAATTTAGTTTAATTGTGCGATTTTATTAAATTTTAAAATTTCTCAGCCTTTACATTACCTATTTATTAATTACTATATTTTTTTATTAATGAAATCGTCACAAAATTTTCAATATAAACGACGAGCGTAAACAAATGATACAACAATTAAAATCATTTAATTTAAAATTATTTTAATCGTACTAAAATTTTGTAAGGTAAAATAAAAACTGAGTGTGCCAGTGTTATTGTACGGTTTTGAAACTTTGGTTCCAGCGAAAAAACTTTCGAGTAGAATACAGGTAATCGAAGATGAGATTCTGGCGATCTGTTAAAGGCCCCACACGAAGAGATGGGCTCTACAATTAAGACATTGGTAAAGAGCTGATTACTTTTAGTATCCAAGATTAGTATTGGAAAGAACAAAGAGAGATGGATTGTTCATCTTAATAGGATGCCAGATGCCAGGTTTCCTATGGACGTTTGGCAAACAAATCTGTTGGACAACAAGACATAGGAAGCGTTCTTGGTGAAGTTGACATATTTCTCTGGGACCGGAATAGGTGAATCGTCTAGACCCTTACACAAGAAGGAGAAAAGAAAAATAACTCTTTTTACATCCACTCTCTTCAGTACGTCATCATTAGTCACTCTTTCTGTACACGGTGTTCTTGAGGACCTCCCCTAACCCCACATCTCAAAAGCTTCAATCTAGATGCTCTCCAATGATTCAGGGTTCACGATGCATGTATGCATGCGCGTATGCTTTAAACTAAACTAGCAGAATGAACACTGTTGCACACCACTATATAAAATTATCCCGATTAGCGCTTTCAAGCTTCACAGCTCATCGTCAGATCGGAATTAACCAAAAATCTGTAAAAAAAAACCTTCACTCACATCTCACCCCACCCCACTCACACACAACAAGCTATAATTGAATGTCCCTTCCCCACCCTCAGCCCTGTCCCACCATCTGAACAGTTACATATTTTTCTAGCAAATTCCTTGTGTGTGAGCAAATTATAGCTTGTTGTGTGTGAGTAGGGTGGGGTGAGATGTGAGTGAAGGGTTTTTTTACAGATTTCTTGTTAATTCCGATCTGACGATGAGCTGTGAAGCTTGAAAGCGCTAATCGGGATAATTATATATAGTGGTGTGCAACAGTGTTCATTCTGCTTGTGATTTCAACCACTAACACAACTTTCTTCATTAAACTAAACTATTTACGAATTTCTTCCTGGTTTCTACGGACACTTTTCTGAGCTCTAAAAAAGAGTTTTCGTTAAAAAAACAATCCATATGCTTTTGTAATTCTAGTTTCTATACCACTCGTGTAAAAAAGTTTTTTTTTTAATCTTAAGTGCAAATACCTAAAGAGATTTAAGAAAGCAATATATGTAGTTTCCGTTCTTAGCTTAATCCTGATGTAAACAAACACGCGTGGCACATCTGAAACGCTATTTGCTACTTCAATTAGAGGAGTGTCATTCTGACAGAAGGAGTACAGACAGGGTACATATATTATTGATACTGTATAAACACACGTAAATTATAATAATCTGTCCTGACCAAAGTAAAATTTGTGTGCCAGTGTCAGACCGACAGTGAAACATTCTATAACACCAGTTGATGGCTTTTTTTATTAACCGTTTAAATTTTGCAACAAACAAAAAAGTAAAGTTTGTTTAAAACGAAAATAGAAGCTGTAATAATTACCAGTGTACTGAATACTATCAGATGCTGTCAGATAGTAATTCAATGCCTTCCATATCTTTGTCTGAACTTGTATCATCACTTGAGTCAGCGTTATTAATAAGATTGTCCATTTTCCATAACGACGTCGGCAATGTGGGCCAGTTGCACTAGCTTATCATGTTCCTTGATTATATGCTGCATACAATGACTCCACTTCTGCTCCGTTGTTTTATTTACCGTCTTCTCAATAAATTGTTTTTATTTTGTCACCAGCTCAATGTTGTGTTGTGACGGGCAACATATCCTTTAAACTAGCTCCATGTTAATTCAATATGATTCAGAATACAGTAATAAGGAGGTAGTCTTAAAACGATGTGCCCCGATTTAAGTGGTAAGATAACTCTCACATGACTCTGCAGACATTCTCCACATGCGCGTAACACATTACTGTGTGAACAGTGTCAACGCGCCTAACCAATAGGGTTTCAGATTTGCCACGTGGGTTTGTTTACATCAGGATTGGACTAAGAACGGAAAGAGTATAAAATAACATAATGCACACAACTTAAATAAATTTAATAGTTTTAGTGTGCAAATGTTATGACTGACAATCTTTAAAGAGGGCATGCGTTTAGTTAATCTACTTTGTTATCTCAGTTATGAATCATCTTAAACTGATAAAATTAAAATGTAATTCATATCTGTAAAGTTTGTAAGAACACAAGAGCCTATAAGGAGAAAGGGAGACAGAAAATACCAGAAACAAATTGTCATTGTTACCAAACTGGATAACAACATTCTACACAGCAGTTGGCAGTCAGGAAAATCAGTTTGCAAGTCTTGTGACAGTTTGATACAATCTAATTGTCTAACTGATTCATAAACTATCGTCAGACAATCAACGATAACCCAATATGTCGCTCGCTACACGTAGTTTGGGTGACACGACTACCGGATATAACCGAGAAGTAGTCTATTAAATCAGCTGACTGTTGCAAACATTATGTATCGCGTGGTGACAGTAATAGGGAAACCAGTTTTTGTAATTCAATCTGACGACCAAGTTAGCGGTAGATGCAATAAAAGTGACGTTCTAATTTAATTTACAACGCTTGTTTGTTATGCAAACAGAAAACTACTACTGTCTGGCCGCGACCGGATGATTGAAGCTGCTCTCCCCCTCCACGCGGCCGCTTGTAAGCGATGTCGGATAAAATACGTGTACTACTGTAGACGAGGTAATGTTCTCAGCTTACAGATTACAACAACCCCACTTAGCTTACCGTAGTACCCGGCCTGCTTCTCCCACCTTAACCAATGCTCGATCTTCGAATCACGGCCAGACAGTACAAATTAATTAATTTGCTTTGACAAAATCAATATAATTTATTAAATTACCTACACGCAATCAATCTGACCCCACTTACATAACATTTTGCTTACATATAAATTGACCTATTTGAATAGTAAATCAACATACAATTATGATTACAACAGTAGTAAATTTAGTACAGTAAACTCCCGATTTTACGCGGAATCGGGTGGCGCGATCGCCGCGGATAGGCCTAATCATGGCCGGCTCTAGTAGAAGGCCGGAATATTAAACGTGGCAACGTTGCGTCTGATCCCTGTAAGCATATTGTAATTAAGTAGCTAAAGTAAACATGTTATATTTTGTTTTAATTTCATAGCATTAATACAATCGTGAGTAGGACTATTTATAGCTAAATCTGATTATAGTTATGTGCGCACTTAATACTATACGTTTAAGTTGAAGAAATTGGCGAATTGTTGTTAGCCCTAATGAATTAATTTTGTTAAAATTGTTGAATTCGTATCATATGAATTAGTTAATTATTATATTTCTTAAATAATATAACAGTACTTTACATAATAAACTTTTTTTTAGACAATTTAATTACGGCTGGCGCCGCCTCTCGCATCCTAGCTTCCACTGGCGCCGGTCTAAACAGTCCTGTTCTGTAAGACCTCTTGCATTCATTGCATCTTCGACGTCCATTTTCCGTGAATGTTTAGGTCTTCCTTTTTTTCTTACAGGGTGCAGTCCATTCGCATACCTTCCTTGGCCATCTCTCATCCGAAATTTTTTTTAGGTTTCCAAACCAATTCAATCTTCTTGCTTCTATTGTTTCTATAATGTCAACGTTGATTCCCATCGCTTGTCTTATCTTTACATTTTTCACTCTATCTAGCTTTGTTAGCCTACAGCACCTCCGACAGTAATCCATCTCCATAGCTCTTATTATGGATTTATTTCTTTTATTAATTTCCCACTGTTCTCCTCCATATAGGCCTATACTTTCGACTATAGTTGTATATATTCTGATTTTATTATTTTTTGTTATTCGTGGACTCCAAAGCAAACTATTAATTGTTTTGTTGCTGTTTTAGCTTATCTTATTCTTACTTTTATTTCTTGATTGCTGTCACCATCTGAAGTCATTGTTACACCCAAATATGTGACGTTTTTAATATTTTTTATCACTTTTGTTACTAGTTTTAGGTCAAAAATTTCAGGTGGACTATAATAAACTTTTAATTTCCAAAAACTGAAGAATTATAAAACTGCTGTTAACCGGCAATTAAAAATTACGCGATTTGATTATTGAAATACATAAATTAAGAAGTCGTCTAGTCGGCTTAAAATATCAGGTGGTTCCAAGGTTGCCAGGTTTAATATTCCGGCCTTCTACTAGAGGTAGAGGCCATGGCCTAACCGAATTCCGCGGATAATATGTACTATATGTTTAATATGTCCACAATATGTACACAAACGGCAGAAAGTAATAAAAACACTTTATTAACATCAGTTGTTTATTTAAAGTAAAGCAATACATTAAAACCCCGTTAAGGCGCTCGTCACAGGACCTCGTAAAAATCGCATATTAAACGGGATATTACCAAGTAGCAATATGTACCTACATACTGAAACTGTGTAACTAACGATCAAATTTTCTATGTAGTTTAAATACACCAACTGACATTTTATCAAGAGACGTTTTACTGATAAATTGTGTTATGTGTAACATCGGTGTAGTATACCATCTTCTTCTTCTTTAGCGGCGCGACAACCCATTACTGAGTCAAGGCCTCCGCCAGTTGCCCCGCCCAAGTGCAGACAGCTGACTGGCTGATAAACTGATAGGTTTCTGCACATAAAAGAGTTTCTGACGGATGGGATATGAGAATTCTCCGATCCAACCCCCAACCAGGAGGGCCAGGAACTTTGATTTCGGAGTGTCCTAGAGAATTGCTTTCACCTCAACTGACGAGTTCTCCCTGCCCGGTCGCAGTAGCCTAACTGACTCAGCCCATGTGTCCAGCCCGATCGGCTACTGTAGGCTCCTCCGCCTCCACACTAGATGCACATCCTGCTGCCGATGTCACTATCCTGCCAGACCAGGACCCAGAATACCCCCAGACTGCCTTTACAGAACCTCCATCTGTCGTTTGCATACCGATCCACTCCGCCGAAGGGATTGGTTACCACAACCTTGGAGTGGATTGCTCGGCGTAACAGGGTCCACCGACATGTAAGTGAGAGTGGAGTTGGGGTGGAGAGGCTGGTTTAGTATACCATCTATAGTGAGTAGTTATTTCACAAGTTACTGCCTATATACATACAAAAGTTATATAAGCCTACGCAAAAGCCAAGTAAACTCTTCCACTTGTTCGTACACAGCAGGGATTGGATTCAGGAATGAATTACGGCAAACATATTGTTACGACGTCACAGAACAATCTACGTGTTTATCGAACGTTCCAGAGAGATCCAGAATGTAAGCGTGTGGCGTACGTGCTTGTAGACGCATCTACGAGAAAGTTCTCGATGCCGCCAGCCGTGCGGACTGTGTCAAGGCCGCAGTTAATTACGTAGTTCATACGCACGCTACGACGCAATTAGGAATCGTCTAGATATTCGACTAGCTATAAATACCGGTACTCAACGACGTTCAGTTTAGTATTAGGCGAATTTTTGACTGTGCGGTTCGAGAGTATTAGTGCGATATATTTACAGAGCGGTTCGAGTTATTACTGTGTACGTTCAAGCAGTTGTTAGTGAAGTGTTGCCTTTTATATTCGGACGGTATAATTGTAATACAATTGAGTTTTAATATTAGTGGACCTTTTATTGCGTGTGAACAATTTTCATTTGATTTGTTGTAGACACTGTATTATTAATTACGAACTGTTTAACTGTAAAAATTAAAGGTGTGATTAGTGACTTAATTGTTGTCTTGTACTTATTTTGTTTCCACTGTACCTACGACGATCAAGTGACGATCGTAACAATATGAATTTAAAAATGTCATAAAAATACATGTCAGTGAAGTCACTGCCGACCTGTCGGTAAACGTTATAGGTGGCTTTAATTGTAATATTTGTAAACACTTGGTTACTCACCGTCTTGTGACTTATTTAAAATTTTCAACAACAACTACGCGTTTCACAGGATAAACCCTCATAATCAGGTTATATAAAAACACTAATCCTTCTGGAGAAGTCGTCAAAAAATCAAAAATTTTCACCAAACATCACAGTATGTAACACATTATTGTAGCACTTCACGCCGCGTCGCGACCTGGTGCACACCACTACACGCGATCGACTGCTAAGCATTGTTGTCGCCCGAGATTATTGCTGCACCGCGATTGCCCAATGTACGTATTTCGATATCTATGGCAGTATTGTATAGACGGTTGGATTTAAAAGAACGTTTATCATTAAGTAGCTTGTCTGCTGACAATTATGAGGCCTTACATATCTCGTACTCCTCTATGGCATCCATGTACGGTCCTTTTTACTTCCATATTCCTTAAGGAAATGGAAGTATGGTGATGGCAAAAAAATCGTGTTCGAGATTATTGCAGATTCTGATTGTACTACACTCAAAACATGAAAAAAAGTCGTTTTTCGAAAAGTGTGTGTGTGTGTGTGTGTGTGTGTGTGTGTGTCTGTCTGTCTGTCTGTCTGTCTGTCTGTCTGTCTGTCTGTGTCTGTCTGTAGATTTTTTTCTATGGCAAACGATAACAGCCGCAAATTCAAACAGAATCAAATAATTTTTTGCATACAGCCCTGATTTGTAGAGTACTCACGACCTATTGTTTTTGGTGAAGATCGGTTGAGGGAAAGGGGTAGTTTACCGGCAATGGTTTTTTTTTATCAAGGGTAATTTTTTGTTTTTTGCAAACGATAACAGCCGCAAATTCAAACAGAATCCAATAATGTTCGCATACAGCCCTGAATTATGGAGTTCTCAAGACCTATTGTTTTTGGTGAAGATCGGTTAAGGGAAAGGGGTAGTTTACCTGCAACGTTTTATGTTTTAACAAGGGTATTTTCTATGGAAAACGATAGCAGCCGCAAATTCAAACAGAATCAAATAATTTTTTGCATACACCCCTAAATTGTAGAGTTCTCAAGTTTTTGGTGAAGATCGGTTAAGGGAAAAGGGTAGTTTACCTGCAACGTTTTATGTTTTAACAAGGGTAATTTTTTCTATGACGAACGATAACTGCCGCATATTCAAACAGAATCAAATAATTTTTTGCATACACTCCTGAATTCTAGAGGACCCAAGGCTTTTGATTTTGGTGAATATCGGTTAAGGGAAAGGGGTAGTTTACCTGCAACCTTTTACGTTTCAACAACAGTAAAGTACTTGAAAATTCATATAAACTTTTTCAAACAATGGTAATTGTTAAAAATAAAATAATTTTGTTGCCAGGCAATAAAATTATAATTTTTGCATTTTAATGTAAATCATGTATGAGAGAAAATATATCGTTCGTGGCAAGCAAGCAAATCTCAGTTATGTAATGTTTACGTTTCCATTTTATTATTAGACTACCGCAATAAAAAGGCAGGGAAGACACACACACACACACACACACACACACGCGCGCGCGCGCACAAAATTCGCGTTATTTCTGGCCTCATTCATGTTTATTTTCTTACATTTGCACGCTTTTTAAATGGAAAGTGCCGAAACCCATACCAACATAACGCGTGCAAGCCGAAAAAGTGTCCAGCGTGGATAGCGATTTGCTTCCTGTGGATCGCTGGGCAGTGTAACTGCACGTGTTTACAGAGGAACGATTCATAGACAGACTTTTCGTCTTTAGGGAATGAACCCTCTGCAAGATGCTGAGGGTCCATGAGTGACTTCGGAGCGCTCCTTCTTTTCCGCGTGTTTGTTCTGTGAAACGTACACTGTAGATTCGCAGCTTTACTCTAAGCAACGCTCAATAGGAAATGTTGAAAATTTTTGTCCATGGTGTACCCTCATACACACTATACCTGCTCTGATGTTTTAATTACGGACATCATGATATTAAAACTTTGGAAACTTGAGCACTACTTAATGGAGATCAATCATTAACTTATACAAGCCATTAATTTTATGCATATTTTTTATATATATGTGTACAACGTTATCGGCAACAAGGAAGTAGTTTTTGTTAAAATTCCTTCCCGGGATATTTGGCCGTAGTCCAATGTTTTCTACAGAACCAGACGTTTCGGCAATGCCATCGACTTCCATCATCAGTGAAAATCGAGTGCGATAACGTGAGGTGGTATACGTTAGTGACCACAGTACTGTGGTAAGGCTGAAGCAGTAAATAGAAAGAAGTAGTTTCTATGGTAATATTTCATTTCGAAAATGATTTTAAATATAAATCTTAGAATATGGAAGTCATGTATGGTTCTCCATACCGATTTTTTACAATTATGAAATAATTTAAAATTAGTTGAAAAGTCCGTATAGTTGTGATTGTATTGCATCAGGTGGTCAGCAAAATTATATCTGTACTTCAAAATGTCCCTCTTTGGTAGGTGTTCTTAGAAACGTTCGATCGACCATCCGCCGGTTTGTAATATACAGAGTCTGTCACAGTCGTCATATGTAATTTTGAAAACACCGTTTTCCTCTTCATCAGGTGTATGAATAGTTCGTCCCATTATTTTACGAAGAGTATTTGTGGTTTTAAAGGCCACTGTGATGTTTTGATTTTTCAACTCGTTTTTAATTATGAGTAGCATCAGGTTCGTGTACTCGGTGGTTATAAACTTATTATCTCTGTTAGTCGCTTTAACCAATTTGAATTTTGTATCAATTTTCCGTGTATGTTTTCTTACACTAGTAGTACGATGGCTTTCAATTATACAGCGTAAACATACAGACAACCTTAGCTTACGGAGAAAACTAAATTGTGTTCCCACAGTCGCAGTAAAGTGCATATGCCCGGATGACTCATGGTCGCCAGCTACTGAGCGACAAATTAATACCGTATTTTGTCGTTGAGCGGTGACCCGCACGTGTCTTTGTAAAGTTCTTGCAACTTCCAATCCTTCCAACCTGAGCTCGCTCTGTGGGAAGCCAGGACAAAGGGGAGTAACAGAGGAGTTACATCTCTTGCAAAACGCCTGGTCCAGCTAGGCGGTAGCATTCTGTGAGGTCCCGCTTCCAGGCTTACTGGAAATTTAGTCAACTTTTTGGAAGGTGATAGAGAAGTACTCGTCCCAACAACAGACAAAGGAGTAAAAATGAGTAGTTTACTTTCAAAACCAAATACATCCAAAAAATTAAAATTTTCAGGAGAGCTAAATTACTTTATTGCAGTAGATCTGATTTTGCAACTAACGGTAGTTAGGAATATGTAGAAGGTAATAAAGTATAGGAAAATGCAAAAAAATGTGAATGTGAAAAAGTGGATTATCTGATTTTGAAACTAGCCGACTCAAATTATCTTCCATTGGAGCCTTTGGGGGCGGGGAGAAAATGAATCTTTGAAAGCTAGGGGAGCGTTCCCCTACATCATAAAACTGTAGAAACATTAGTGTAAGTAAAAAAAAAAAACAATAAAATACATTCTTATGTCAAAATATAAAATATAATTATGTATATAAATTGAAAGAACAAGAAAATGTTTACGAACAAGGTTAAATGGCGCAGTTCAGAATATTGTACCAAAGTGGGTGCCTTTAATGATTCCAGCAGTTGGGAGAATGTTTTTAAAAACAGTACGTAGCGGCAAGACGCAGTCGTCAGAAGTGAAGTTTCGTAGGTCAGTGAAAGGTTGTGTTAGAGGAGATAGGATGCGAAATGCAACTATTTATATTAGACAAAACGAAAACATTCGATCCATTGCACTACAGCCGGAAGTGTATAAAGAAAAATGGAAATAACATGTATCCTAAAAGCAGCAAGAAAAGATTCCAGAGCAGACGTTGAGTTATGGCCCTATAGTTAAAATAAGCTTGAAAATCATTCAAATTAGGATCCAGGCTCTTCGTATTGTTTAAATTAGCAGCCATCCTTACTATTTCTTTTATGAATTTGCTAACTGCTATAATTTTTTATTGTTCGACTAAGCTTTTTGTCATTGTTGTTTAAGACCTGAAGATGTCAGTAATGACGAAAAGCTTAGTCGAACAATAAAAAATTATAGCAGTTAGCAAATTCATAAAAGAAATAGTAGGATCCAGGCTGTAAGGTCGTTCTCTACTGTAATTATCCTGCTGACGGATGCTATCGTCAGACTTTTGGTCTCACCTTTGGAGCCCATCTTCAGTGAAAGGGTTTTGAAACAACTAACAAGGTGCTTGTCAATAAAACCACAGTACTGTGGCAAAGCCCTACTATGACATCTGTCACCAGGATAATTGTAGTAGATCACAGTCGTACAGCCAGATCTTTATCATCATCATCATCTTCTTCAAGGATTAAACCAAGGATGGTTTGTTCCAGGCTCAAATAGGCAAAGATTAGAGCTGGTCACTTCATCGCTTCCTCGGACGTCCCACACCTCTCCGTCGCCACGGCTTATAGCTCCATAGTAGTTTGCCCCACCATACGTGTTGCCCTGCGATATGCTAGAAACATATCAAGGGAACATAGTCACTACTAAATTGCCTCAAATAAAGACTAGCCGGATGGATCAAAAGTTGCCGACCAGTGCCAGATCTTAATTTGTATATTTATGACACCGACCGTGAAAGCCTAAGAAATAGATTAAGCTTGGAAAGACCGAAAATTAGATGTTTTACCCGAAACAGGCGGGTTTGCCTAACCCTTGAAGCGAAGAAGAAGAAAAGAAGAAGAAGATTGTCCTGGCTTACTTACAGAACTTGTGCCGGGTCAAACTACATTTTATAACATACGCCACAAATTTGAAGTAAAAGACGGAAAGACTAAATATTGTTACGAGAAGCCTACAGAACATTCTCCACTCTTCCCCCCATTTAGTGTGGCAAGTCTCAAGTCAAGGCTGCTCTCAAGTAGGTTCTAGTGTATTCAAGAGCACTTCAGGTACACATTAAGTGGCGTGCAGCAAGGAGGGAAAGCTATACTGGACCTCTGCGCGACCCATATAAACCCATAGCAGCCGTCTTGTGAGTTCAGTACGTGAGCGAATTTTCCTTAGTGCGGATCGAGTGTTTGTCGAAGTGAAATGTTATTAATTGTGTGGAACTCTATTATTTGACATTATTATTGCATGTGGACAAAAATAACTGCAATTATTGTACGAATCGATTACGAATTATTAACTGTGATAATTACAGCTGGTTTTTAGTGACTTCATTGGTGTCTTGTATTTTGTTTTATACTGTACCATACGACGATCAGTTAGACTGTCATAACAATGTATATACTTGTTTCAATCACGTCTACAAACAAACTAGACTCTGATAACATTGAGAAAGGCTAAAATACAACTTTAAAATGTGCTTATTAAATAAAGTGCTACAGATTTCAGTAAAGATAAAATTGTTTCAACTAACAGTAGGTAACATTTGAATCCGTATACCTGCCTACTAGTTTCTGTGTCCCAGTTTACATACACAGAATACATAAATCATAGCACAGTGTAACACAATAGGCCTGGTGCTCCGTACTCTACACATTGAATCTACCTTCGTCCGTAGTCAACATCCTTACTTGCTTATTGTGGGTGTGTGTATGGGGTTGAGTGCTGGAGAGAGAGAGAGAGAGAGAGAGAGAGAGAGAGAGAGAGAGAGAGAGAGAGAGAGAGAGAGAGAGACAGACAGACAGACAGACAGGCAGAGGGGGGAGAGAGAGAGAGAGAGAGAGAGAGTTATTGTTACTTTCTATGCCTTCATTACGTTTTGAATTAACAGTGTACACTACATTGTCACCTCAGCCCGTACGATGGTTAAACAAACCCACAACCCCTTGTTTTGTTCTGAATTAGAAATTAATTTATACGACTAAATTAAGAAAAATAATTTAATATCCTCTACTATTTAATAATATTCATATATGCTCACGTTTTCTTGTTATTTTATATTATTATTAATAATAAAAAAACTTTTAACAAGAATATATTTTTATTTTGTAAATTACAAATGTTCCGATAGTAATCCAACTATCATCATCATATATAATTAATCATTTCAATCTTTAAATCAATCGTTCAAAACAGCTGTTTATATGTAGACTAAATGTAATTTTTTATATGTGTATAGAAAATATGTTGTATAGTTAATTGTAAAATATAATATAAATATTTATTATTCTATTAAATTAGTAGAATATTATTAAAAAATTCTATTATTCTATTTGAAAATATTATAATTTTTTGTATTAATCTTAATTTGTTCTGGTATTAACTTATTACATGTTTTTTTATGTCTACATTTTTCCATAAGGTAATTTTTTGACCTTTAGAAATGTGTTTTAATAAACACAAATAATTTAAATTTGGAAATGTGTGTTTGTTTTTGTATTGAGTTTATTTTTCATTGAATAATACTTATTGTTTATGAAACACATTCTGTTTCTGATGCAATCTATGAAATACTGATACAAACAAAATCCTCACAGTATTCATTAATATAAGTGTGTGTGTGTGTGTGTGTGTGTGTGTGTGTGTTTCTAATGTCTTCATAAAAAAATGATAATTTTTAACAGCGCAGATGTAAACAGAAATGAATTAACTAATGCATACAATTAATATAAACAATCGGTGTTCACTGAGAAACAGGATAAATAAAAAATAAAATCTGTTTGCACAAATTAATATCGTCCAGTTTACAGTTATTATCAATTAAAAACGTTTAATATGGAAATCATTTACGCCATTCTCGTCGATGTAGAGCGATTATGTGTACTGAAACAGTTAATGTGTTCTCATACTCGCCACAGATTACGAAACGTATTATTATCGAACACAAGTTTTGTTTAATACAAAGAGGTATATTATTTTATAACTAAGTGTAAATAATTAAAAAATTATTACCTTCTTCTACTTCTTCTTCTTCTTATTATTATTTTCTGCAGATTGTGCCGCAGGTTCACAAAGAGACATGATGGCACTGGAGATGGAACTCGGGGAGTTCCAACCCGATGGCGTAGTTGAGATTATGCTTCGAGGCAAGGAGGAGTGGGGCCGTATTTCTGCATTTATTCAGTGGGTTGCTCTAGAAAAGAAAAGGGAGGCCCAACTTGCACCAAACGGGCAGTTGAAGATAAGGAACAATTAGAAGGAGCCCAATAAGGGCCCAATAGGCTCCATCATGACGTAATACGGAAATTAGTTCCTGGGTAGATATGATTACGACTCGTAGATATAAGTTTTTTAGGGAGTGAAAAAAAGAGGAGTTCAGACAGTTTGTTTACATAACCTTGTGTATTGTTTTACTTAAATATATAAACAACATTATAGTACTTTAAAAGAAATTTAATACAATACTACAATGTAAAAAATTGTTAATGGAATGATACCTTAACTATATTTAATAATTTGGATAAATTTGTATAAATAAAATTAAGGCATTACTATAATATCAATATTTTTATTGTAATATTATATTAATTTAATAACTATGTTTTGAGGTTTTAAAATTTTATTTACATATTTAAGTAAAAAGTATGTAAGGAATGTTGTTATTATTTTATAGATGCAAAAGAAACTATCTCAACTCTCACACACACACACACACACATACACACACACAAAATTCATTGATCTTGTTGTGTTTGATATCTTCGTTATTTTGTATCCGTACACAGGTCCTAATGATAAAAATTAATGTTGGCGAAACGTCGACACAAATAATGTAAATTTTGTGTTATAGTTACTGACCGATCCTCGCTAAATCTTCCATCGTTAAAGTTTACAATTATAATAAGCGTTAGCCTTTGATCTTCATCGGCGGTATTTTCGTGTGAGTTTTCTAGCAACTCAGAAGTTCTGCAAATTGCCAATTTTGGCCTTGTTTTTCCTTGACTTTTATAAACTACATAAATTTTAAAACTGCGATATAGAAACGTTTGCTGATTATATAACGACCGACCTTCTCGTCGATATCAGGCAGAACGTCTTGCTCTCTTCAGCAAGTGCTTAGTTTAGGGGCTCCAGAGTGAGGTCTGATGAACTGTATGCCTTTAACCATAAGCAACCACAAGCAACTGCCACGTACACGCGGAAGACTAGTCCATCGCATTTTGCTTATACAATTGACGGCGTGAAGCAAGACAAAATACATGGTCACAGGACAGGAAGCTAAAGAAGGAGAGCACGTCCAAATTGGCATATATTCCTTTGAAAAAGTAAACAACTTTGTTTGTTTAGGATGCCAAGTTAACTCCGATGGGAAAACGACAGAAGAAATAAAGCGAAGAATCACCTCAGAATAGGTGCTTCTTTGGTCTCAGACCAAAGTTTTTGTTTTAAAGTAGAACAATTGCCAGGAGCATCAAGCTGCTTCTGTATAAAACACTGATCCGATCAGTTCTCACCTATGGTTCTGAGACCTGGACCATTTCTAGAAAGTCTGAGTCAAGCCTGCTGGTTCATAAACGCAAAATCTTCTGCAGTGTTTTTGGTTCAATATGTGTGGGAAGTGAATGGAGGAAAAGGACCAACCAAGAACTGAACACTCTTCTGAATAAACCAGATATTGTGAAAATTATAAAACTTGGTAGACTCTGGTGGGCTGGACATGTGATCAGAATGGAGGAGAATGAAATACACAGCAAGGCACTCACAGAACAGATCTATGGCACCACGAGAGTTGGTAGACCCAAACTACGTTGGGAAGACGGTGTGAATCCTACGTTATGATCCGCGCCATATCCTTGGGATCCGGAACTGGAGAGCAGCTGCACTTGACCGGGAAAACAGGTGGAGGCTTTTAAAGGAAGCCTTGTCTCAGTAACGGGTTGTCGCGCCGCTGAAGAAGAAGAAGAAGAAGAAGAAGAAGAAGAAGAAGAAGAAGAAGAAGAAGAAGAAGAAGAAGAAGAAGAAGAAGAAGAAGAAGAAGAAGAAGAAGAAGAAGAAGAAGAAGAAGAATTTACGGCGTGACAACACAGAACACAGACTTGGTGTCAGATGGACTGGAAACTCTTTTTCCTTCAGCATATTGATAGCGTTGTCTCCAAAGGCAGAATCAATCTCGACCTTATTAGATGGATTAAACAAGGCATTTCAAGATTACAGTAGACGACGTCATACTTTACAAAGCGGTTGCAATGAGTCGCTTAGAATATGCTTCTGACATCTGGAACAAGGTATTATCTCTATTACTCTGAGTAAATCAATTGAGAGAGATCAGAGGAGTTTCCAGTAATTTGTGGATGGCTAGCAAAATTGAATTGATGGATGGTGAAGTTATTATGAGACCTTTTGTTTTAACTCCACTTTCAAGTAGAAGAACTCAACAGTGACTGTGTCTATATAATAGTGACCTTCATGGATTGACCAGGGGCATAGTGGCTACTCACCACTTAGGTCCGTGTAGTACGTTAGCAGTCTCTAAGTTGACAACCTCGAGTACCCCTTATTGAAGCAAGGCAATTGTACTGTAGTTAAAGCAGAAACCCTCCGACTCTCGTGTACATCGATGTGCCGCATACATTTCTTCAAATAAATTAATTAAATAAATCACTCTTCCTGTTCAAATTTTCTTGTCAATAGTGTCTTTTAATAATAATTGATTTCAAAATCCTTCAGAGTTAATATTTGTTAACAAGTGAAATATTCCAGCATTGGTGATCGACCGTTCTATCACACTTGTTAACCTCCTTCACTACTATTACTGCTACTACTACTGCTACTGCTACTACTACTACTACTACTACTACTACTACTACTACTACTACTACTACTACTACTACCACTGCCGCTTCCATTATTGTTATTATTAGTAGTATGGCTGCATCAACAAGGGCTGAGTGAAATAAAGTCTTACACGACACACATTAAATAGATCGATTCAGTCAGAAGTGGAGTACATTGTGAATGAGGTCAGAGGGAAGGGAATTTAATTTAAATAAACAAACTACTTTGATTTTGTTAAATCAAGTAAATTAATTTGCAGTAGTTTTGTGTTTGCAAACTGAACCGTTACAGCAAATTAAATTATTATCGTGTTTAGCTTCACTGCACTGAATACTGACTTCATTTGGATGACTTAAAAGCACTGTTCATTATTTTGCAATGAACACGCCGTAGTAGGGTGTCTAAAATATAGGCCTATAGCAAAATATAGCACTTTCTAGCATTTAGATTTCTTCTTCTGGTTGTTGTTGTTGTTGTTGTTGTTGTTGTTGTTGTTGTTGTTGTTGTTGTTGTTGTTGTTGTTCTTCTTCTTCTTCTTCTTCTTCTTCTTCTTCTTCTTCTTCTTCTTCTTCTTCTTCTTCTTTTTCTTTTATTTCTTTTTTTATTTCTTCCTCTTCTTGTGTTTATAGCCTTTCATGCGATTTGGCCTCATTCACGGTATCTGAGTTTCCCTGGTTGTTTTCACTAATATTTCTAAATCTTTTAGAGTCATAAAATTTCCTCTATACACCGTTTGTGTGGTCTCCCTCTGACTTCGAGAATCGACTGTTTTTTTACTCTGTGACACTTTTACTTGTATTTCTTTCGTATCCGTTCTGTAAACGTATTAGCTATGTACTCTGCATTTCAACAACCATTTAATTAATAAAGTTGCCTTAATGGTTATAATCACAAACAGAAATAACACTGGTGCACACCGCTGTAGACAATTTTTTCCCGATTAGCGCTTTCAAGTTTCACAGCTCGTCATCAGATAGGAAATATACAATAATGGAACGAAATAACTCCTTTATATCTCTACTTGCCCTACAGCGCGTATATATTAACAAGTGTGACTAAACCCGCCAGTAAGGGAACAGTTAGAACGTAAGGGCGTTTACCTCAAAGCTTGATAAGGAAATTTTGTACGCGCTGTAAGGAAAGTAGAGGTATTAAGGCGATGTCTAGTTCCATAATTGATATTTCCGATATGATGATGAGTTGTGAAGCTTGAAAGCGCTAATCAAAAAAAAAAATTGTCTATAGTGAGGTCCAATGGTGTTATTTCTGTTTGTAGTTCACTAAACATTATTGCACCGTTCTTCCTGTTTAATGCATAATGCTCAGAATTCATACGGATTCATATTGCTACGCTATTACACAACACTACTTGTTTCTCGGTTATTCCAGTGGAACCCGGCTGTAATGTGTGTGCGTACATATAGCTGCTACTTTGAGATGAAGGACAACTACACGACAGTCATCACGGTTCAACCTGACGGAGGCTGTTCCAGACTTCACCGGTCCGCGCGCGCTGTGTTCAAGGCCGAAGTCAATTGCGCTCTAGTGTTTGATAGTAGTTGACGCGTATTATGGATTATTCTGGAATCTCAGCACGGTATACATACAACCATTTTAGCGACACTTAGTTCAGTTTAAGTGGCGATGTATTCACGTGAGGTTCGACTTTACTTCGGGCGATTACTCTATGCGTTTAAGTGGTTATTAGTAAAAAGTTATTATTGTGCGCGACTCTATTAGTTGACATTATTATTGGTGTAGACAAATTAACTTGAATTATTGTACGATTATAATCTTGCAGGTGCAAGAGAGAACACGTTAAAACAAATTGAGACTCAAGTATTAGAATGGTTTAGCGATGTGGTAAGAATCACAGAGATGGGTGACAAAATTTATTGTTATTTAAATTGAAATATTTTTAAAAAAGTAAAAGAGAAAAGTCACAGCGGTTTTGAAATTAAATAATCAAGAACACTGTACAAAATTAAAACCCGGAAAGGGGACACACACATTTGTACAATGTTTCTAATTATCTCTCTAGTATTGTTGGGTACATCCTCTATTATTCTTAAGACAGTCTGGTGTGACAAATTGTGTTGCAGTAATATCAAAGTTTTTACACACTATGTCATTAAACTATGTAAAACTGTTTATATATTTATTTTTAAATCTATTATTTTGTAGACAAACTACGAAAAACATAAAGGTGATGGCTTTTCGTGTAACTGATCCCGTATGGGCAAAAATTGTTATAGATGGTACTGTTCTGGAACAAGTCAGCAATTTTGAATACCTGGGCTGCAGTGTGTCTTATAATGCCAGCAACTACGTAGTGAATAAGTTGCATAAGTTCAACCTTATGTGTGGGACCATTACGCAAACCCTTAAGTTAGCAAGTAAAGGAACACGCTTAAGATTCTATAAGGTGATGGCTCTTCCCATACTTCTTTATGTGTCTGAGAATTGGACTTTAATGAGTAGCCAGGCCGGGCCAGGCGCATCTAAGCGGCTGAAATGAAATTTCTCAGGCACCTGGCAGGGTATACTCTCCATGATCATAGAAGAAACACAGATGTACGGCATGGACTGAATATTATGTCGGCATGAACTCGACAGGATCGCACAGTATCGGCTGAATTGGTGGGAACATCTTTGCCGAAAGGATGATTGCCGCATCCCCAAACAACTATTGAACTATAACCCGAAGGGACGGAGAGGTGTGGGACGTCCGAGGAAGCACTGGAGTGACCGGCTCTAATCTTTGCCCATTTGAGACCGGAACAAACCATCCTTGGTTTAATCCTTGAAGATGATTAGGATGACTAAACAAGAGTGTTTGCATATTGAAAAGATAGGTTATCAATAATTATCAAAATGTCTGTGTGTGCGTGCGCGCACATGTGTGTATAGAGAGAGAGAGAGAGAGAGAGAGAGAGAGAGAGAGAGAGAGTGAGAGAGATAGAACAACTGCAGAATGTAAAACCTCCTAATTTCAGTTTTTATGAGCCACAAGATCTGTCTTGGGTTAAAAATAAATAGCGTAAAATTTTGAATCCTACGTGATATAGATAAATATCAGTATCTGATATCCAGGTCTAATTGACCGAAACTTGGCCGTTATTAGCTTGAAGATCCGTATGTCACAAGGGATAGGGTCTGAAGATGAGCATGAAAAACAGATCTCATTCGTAGGTTTTGATTACTTGAAATTTTTGATTTTAAACTCAGTCGGATTCGCCCTTGTATCCAGTTGCGCACAGGACAAAACCTCTAAAAAAGAGTAAATACATTTCTTTAATTACTGACTACGGTTTATAATTATTGTTCAATAATTTAAATTATTACAGAATATTATTAAAGTTTGCTCAAGTTAATACTCAGGGGTTTTCTCAATCCGCTTTGCATATTTTACTTTTCCTATAAAAACGTCTACAGTTTTAATTGTTTAACTTTTGTAACGATTTAGTTCTATTTACGTATAAGAATTTAAATGAATGGTTTTTAATTTTTTTTTATTTAAAATTTTGAAATTACGAACTTCCTTGTTTAAACGACTTGTTTGCTTGAAGTAAGGAACATTAAAATATTGCTACGTTCGTTGAGATAAAAGGCAATTACGTAACGATCTTAAAACTTCGAGACACAGAAAACTTATGTTTCTGTGTTTTCAAACTATAGTTCGGCGGACAGATAAGACCCGCTCACACTGGGTTTTCGAAAACCTGAAACCTATCTTGGAATTCATTAACACGCAGTGGACTTCTGAGACGGGAGCAAGACGTAAGACATGATAATGACTGTACCGTTATACATGTAGTAAGATACTGTAAACATGTAAATTACCTCTTTTCCTTGTTTACAATTAAGCACTGCCTTACTTAGTCGTATATCAATTATCAAAAAATTGCTCGCTTATGATTCGGCCCGTCAGTACTTTCTTGAGTTTATTGCAGCACTCAGACACTTTGAATTTGGAAACCATTGTTTTAAGAAATATTATCCAATACCCTAACATTAATAAAGTAAAACAAAAAATTATAGAAGAAAAGATCCTAATTTTAACAAATAAAAGTTAATTATGACTTCTCTCTTTTGATTGGTATTATTTAAATAGCATCCTTCCTTATGTGCTGTACATAATTTAATATTGAAAGTAAAGAAGACATGTAAACAACTCATTGGACAGAATAAGCTGAGTCGGTCGATGTTTTTGACATGGACTGTAGTTAGGTGGTGTACTGTACTCAGTATGCCCTATTGTCTCAGTGGCACTGGGCAGTAAAATATTGATACTTCGTACATGATTCACATCGCAAACCCATTACGCAAACACATTTTGAGACACACACACACACACACAGAGTCAGGAAAAATGTGTAACGCGTGTATATTTTTTCAAGAGTTATGTTCGGTACGGACCTGCTGCTGCTGCCGGTGCTGCTCGCCTCATACGCTGGTCATAATATACGTATATACTGTATGTGATACTGGTGGCTGTGATCCACTGCTACATTAATACGAATAAATGTATCCCCGTGTATACGACGGTGAAATATTGAATCGCGATAAATATTGTATGCGGGCGTTCTCTTTGTTTTCCAATCATCGTGACTTACAAAAAGCTGCTGCGCCTTATTTGCGAGACCATTCGATTTAGGTTTATGCTGCTTTTTAAGTTTAGAGGTATCTTATCTTGACATTATTATGACGGTCTCACGGATTGTCGCTGAAAAATTTAAATAAATAACTGAATAACAGGGTAACGGTGAATAACAACATTAACACTTATAATAAATATAAAAAACATTAAAAACTCAATGGCAGTCGACTATAGCATGTCGTGGTGCGCACCAGCGATATCGCGTGTGTCTCAAGTTTGGGGATTTTATGTATATTTTTTATGTTTATATTATATTTATTGTTATGTGTGTAAAATTGTATATAAAGTGTTTTTAATATTTTATTGATCGACGAACTTCACCAAGGGATATTCCTGATGATGGGGCATATGTCCCGAAACGCGTATAATTAAATATAGAGAAAAGGCCACCAGACGGACAAGAAAAAGGTAAAACTATTTTACTAATTATATTAAAAACTTGTATACGAGGTTTGGTCAAAATTTTCATGCAATTTTTCATTATTTTAAAAATTATGCCTTGATTCATCGACACTTATACTGCCATCTTTAAAGTAATCTCAGTCGAATGTAACATGATTACGCTAGCCGTTTTGCAGTCTTCAAAATACTTCAAGCATACTTTTTTTGGTGCAGCCTTGAGGTTGCGTAGCGACTTTTGTTTTCGTCTTCAACGGTCGCAAAACGTTCTCCTTTCGTAGAAATAATCAACGTTGGGAAGGGAAAATTTTGCGTTTCACATCTGGTGAATACGGTAGTTGGCGTGTTATTGTTATCACGTTTTTTTGCTGCCCTGGCAAAATTCTTAACAAGCAAAGACGTGCATCCAGGCGCATTATCGGACTGCAATTTTCATAAATTATTCCTCCGTAAATCTGGCCGTTGTCTACGAATAGCTTCATGCAAATGGCGTAAAATGTCCGAACTACGCATCAAATAGGACTGAAATTTTAGTCGATTGTCACTAACATCTGTAAAAATATCACAGAATAACACTTCTTTAATCGAAAACTTACAGCGGTGAAAATTGCAAAACTGCACGTACTTTATTTACCACGGCGCCTAGTGATGAAATTTCGTGAAACACAAAAACACAATGTTCATCTGAAACCACGATCTCCA
The DNA here is from genome assembly GCA_034769895.1 of Magicicada septendecula. Taxonomy (NCBI): domain Eukaryota; kingdom Metazoa; phylum Arthropoda; class Insecta; order Hemiptera; family Cicadidae; genus Magicicada; species Magicicada septendecula. The sequence goes on along the minus strand of CM068369.1, from coordinate 9,974,770 downwards.
GCTTATTTACGGCAGTCTTTGAAACTTGTAAAGCGCTTGTTAAGCATAGCAGTCTTGTCAGAAGTCGCCTACAACACGTTTACCAGGACAGAGCAGTTTATCTTACACTTTACACAAAATTTAATCCATCTCCTTCAATCTTGTATTGTAGAATGACAAAAAATCGCCTAATACACCTAAGGACGATTTAATCAATTAGCTGTGAAATTTAAACTATGCATCAAACGTTTATTCGATTATCATTAACATGTGTAAAAACATCATATAATAACAGTTTTTTTAATCGGAAACTTGTAGCGGTGAAAATTGCAATATTGCACGAACATTTTGATGAAACCTCTATATAACAGTTTACGATAACGTTCACGATTTTCCAACACACAGTAATGTAAGTGACAGCATACATCACCTAACTAACACTACTGTTGCAATTAGTGATACGAGACATGTTCTTTAAGAAATAAGTCCGTTTTTATTTCCATGTTCCATAAGGAAATGGAAGTATGGTGATGGCGGAAAGATAACGACTGATTGTGATCGTACTACCCTTAAAACATAAAGAGAAGTCATTTTCCGAAAAGTGTTTCTGTGCATGTCTGTGTGTCTATGTGTAGAATTGTTTACATGGCGAACGATAACTGCCGCAAATTCAAACAGAATCAAATAATTTTTTGCATATGTATCCGAGTTGCAGAGGACACAATGTGTATTGATTTCAGTAAAGATCGGTAAAGGGATAGGGGTGGTTTACCGGCAACGTTTTATGTTTTAACAAAAGTACCTAATTTTTATAAATAAAGTAACTTGAAAAGAAGGTCATAATAATCCACTGTAGAAAGGCAGTTGAAATATCTATAAATTAACAGGGTAGTTGAAAGGAGAGGGGGTAACTTTCTATAAATGAAAATGATAGTTGAAGGGGGAGGGGATAATTTTTTATATGCGTACTACGTTATTGCCAACAAAAAAGTAGTGTGTTGTTAAAATTCCTTGCCGGGCTGTTTGGACGTAGTCCAATGTTTTCTGAAATACCAGACGTTATGGCAGTGCCATCGACTGCCATCATCAGTCAAAATCAAGTGCGCGAACGTGAGGTGGTATACGTTAGTGACCACAGTACTGTGGTTAAGAGAAATAAGTAGAAAAAAGTAGTTTTTATTGAAATATTTTATATCTAAAATAATTTTAAATATAAATTTTAAAAGATGGAAGTCATGTATGGGTCTCCATACCGATATTTTTTAATAAGAACAAGACGTTAAATGATGACAATAATTTTCTATAACCAAAATAATCTACACCCCTTCTTAATTTATCCACTAACCCACCCCCACTCCCACGGATGAGGGAGACTAAGTGGTCAAATGGTCACTTCAAAAGAAAATTTTTTGCGTCGTCCTGTGATTCTAGAATAGTTTTGTAGAATGTCTCGATAACATGATAACCCTAATAACCTGAACACTAATAACATCGTAGTGAGTTTAGGGGAAAATAGCCTTCAGACAAAACAACAAAATTACAATATAAATCTATTTTCTAAGAGGTGATCAAAGAAAATTTTTTATTAATGTGATCAAAGAAGAATTTTCCATATCGCTTAACTAAACGATATAGCAGGGCTCTTGTCAGTGAGCGTGTCAGGTCTGAGGGAAACTAAAGTTTATATTAACACGATCTTCCCCTATATATAATTTTAGCCGTTATTAGTTGTACAAAGCCTTGATGTACTGTAATTACAAACCAGCTGTGGTCTATCGTTATTAATCAACAGATCCCATAATGTCTTAATAGAACCTGCTCAAAGCGTTTAAGTTAAATTACACATATATTAAGATATTCATAGAGAAGGAATAACTGGCGTGAAAAAGAAAGATTTAACTGATATTGATTGGGATAGTAAACTAACAAAATTTAGACGCATCTGTGGAACGATTCGTAGGTACCTGAGAAATAAAACACGGAAGGATACCTGAATGGAGTTTTATAAAACTGTGGCTGTCCCCACATTCCTGTATGCTAGGCAGCTTAAATGAAATTTCTAAGAGGGATGCAAGGTTGTTCTCTCTTGGATCGGAGAAGGAACGAGGATATTAGACGCGATTTAAACATCGTATCGTTGCACCAGAATATTAAAGACCAGAGAAGGAGATGGTGTGAACACTTGAATCGCATGTCCTATATACGTCTACCAGTGGCTGCCTTGGGTTATCACCCTACTGGGAAGATAAATGTGTCGGTAGACCGAGGAGGAGATGGGTTCTGGAACAGGTCTAAGGCCTAGCCTTTGGAGTGGTGACGACGACGACGACGACGATGATGATCATGATCATGATCATGATCATGATGAAAGATTCAATTCTATAATCACATGTAAGTTTAACTTATGTAAGATTTCTAACAATTATGATATCGTGTAAGAGCAGAAGTAGCTTAGAAACCACTGAGCAGCATGAAACATGCGTAACATTGTGACTTTTGTGTAAACCCAAATAACAAATATAATTTCGATGTAAAACAACTTATAAATTAACTAATTAGAAATGAATAATAAATTATTTAGAAACAAAGTACGTCAAAAGACAAAAATTAAAGTTTTACAAAGTTATGGCGGGCTGTCTTACTGTCTTATGGGTGTCGATTATAGACAACAACCAAGGGATATTCTTGTTATTCTTCTCCACGTCAAGGTATAGACTTCGCTGAAGCCATCTCTTCCCTGGTCTACCTATATCTCATCTTTCCTGAGGTATGTTTCGTATTACTTGTTCAGGTAGCCTCATATCTTCCATAAATAAATAATAGTCTATTAAAAATACTACGTCATAGAAAACCCATACCTTTAGAAAAGAAATCCGGCATATATAAATTATCATGTAACGACTGCAACAGTTTTTACATTGGTCAAACGGGGAGAGGTTTCCTCAAACGATTTAAGGAACACACACCAAAACGTCACCTAAATAATCTCACTTTGTTAAATAATATCAAGTCCAACTTTGCCCGCCACTTAATCTTACACAATCATAATTATACTGATTTTAAATCTAATTTAATACCCCTACATGTGTGCAACAAAGGCCGTTACATGGACGCAATAGAGGAGTTCGAAATATACAAAGCATATAATAACATAAACAGCCGAGACTTCATATTGAATGACCACTTAAATTTTAAATCCAACCCGCTATACGATACAGCTTTGAACCTGCTTAGGCGTAATCACTCAGATAATAGTTCAGTGTCCGATCGGCTTCGTCGTGGTGCGCACCATTTAGGAAGCAAGTGAATTATGTAGTGGACAATTATGTGTAACATGTGTTTTTAACGTTTAACGACCTCAATAGAGCGATTTTATCTGATGATGGAACAGATGTTCCGAAACGCGTCATTTTAATCGACGTAACGAAGTCACACGACGGATATAAGGTGATTTATTTATAATAATTTACTGTTCATACGTGACTTGGATACCAGAACTAATATGCATTTTTGAACGATAACTGCCGCACATTCAAACAGAATAAAATATATTTTTGCATACGTTCGTCAATTGCAAAGGTAAGGCTTGTTGATTTTGGTGAATATCGGTTAAGGGAAAGGGGTAGTTTACCTGCCACATTTTATGTTTTAACAAAAGTAATTGTTTCTATGACGAACGATAACTGCCGGACATTTAAACAGAATTAAATAATTTTGTGCATACCTTCCTCAATTGTAGATAACTCAAGGTTTGTTGATTTTGTTGAAGATCGGTTAAGGGAAAGGGGTAGTTTACCTACAACATTTTATGTTGTAACAAGAGAAATATTTTCATGACGAACGATAACTGCCGTAAATTCAAACAGAATCAAATAATTTTTTACAAATGTGCCTGAGTTGTACAAGACTCAAGACCTTTTGATTTCGGTGAAGATCGGTTATGGGAAAAGGGCAGTTTACCTGAAACATTTTTTGTTGTAACAAGAGTAAAGTATTTAATTTTAATAAATAAAGTATCCTGATAAGAAGATCTTAATAATCCACTGTAGAAACGTAGATGAAATATCTACAAATGAAGAGGCTAGTTGAACGGGGTGGGGGTAATTTTCTATAAATGAAAATTATAGTTGAAGGGGGAGGGGATAATTTTTATATGTGTACTACGTTATCGGCAACAAAGTAGTAGACGTTTCGTTATCGGAAACCAGACGTTTCGGCAGTGCCGTCGACTGCCATCATCAGTGAAAATCGAGTGCGATAACGTGTGGTGGTATAAGTTAGTGACCACAGTACTGTGGTTAAGGCTGAAGCAATAAGTGGAAAGAAGTATTTTCTATAGAAATATTTCATTTCGAAAATGATTTTAAATATAAATGTTAGAACATGGAAGTCATGTATGGTTCTCCATACCGATATTTCTTCATTCATCATTTCTCGTAATCGTCTAAGTTTCACTTCCAAAAATTAAAACAGCTGTTACCATTACTTCATAGAATTTTATCATGGTGTCTTTCTTTGTCTTGTATCCAAGTCTTCTGTGTATAGTACCACACATCATTTGAAAGCTATTTATTTTCATATCGATGTAGCTGTCATACTCATATATTACATCGCACCCTAGAAAATTGAAAAGAGATACCTGTTCTATAGCCTGATTGTTTATAATTATTTTATAACGTATTGTATGCTTTCCTTTAAAGGCCATAACTTTTGTTTTCTGGGTTGATATTCTAAGTTTATATCCTTTGCATATTTGGCTCAAGTGGAAAACTGCTAACGGAAACGACTCTTGCGCGATAGGGATAAACAACCATCGAATAAGACAATAAAATACAAACCTCAGAAAACAAGTTAAGACAACTTCAAATATGTTATAAACTTGATCATATATAAAGAATGAAGACAGAAAGGAAGAATTACAATTTTTAACTTGACTGCAGAAAAACCAAAGAATTCAAACGACGGTGGAAACAACACTTAGAAAGAATGTCAGATTGAACACTGACCAAACAAGTCTGGACATACAAACCAATAGGACACAGGTGTGTGGGTAGACCCAGGAAGAGATGGCTGGAGTTCCTTTGAAGGCGGAACGGGTAGCATCTTGTCTATATCGTGATGTAAAGATGATGATAATTTTGAATATAATTTTTTTAAACTAAATTTGGTCAAAATTGTGTTGTTGTATGTGACAATAAATGCTTTAACGCTATAAACAGTATGACAAGAGATAAAAATTTTTATTATTATTTTACACAAAAATCAATATAATATTATGATATTATTGAATATAGTTTCTTCTGCAAGTAGTGTACTACGTTTTTCCGTTTTAATACCTGACGCAGTTTCACTAAAACACATTTAGCATCATCAGAGGTTTGTAAATGAATCAACAAGATGCAAAACAATTCTAAATCAATATAAAAACTAACGAAAAATCAAATTTATTTCAATTTCAATGAAAAGTAACGAATAATTAATTTAATTTGATTATTTATCAATTGTTTCAATCTTTGTTTACTTAGCCCTTCGGTCGGACCATCTTTTTTTTTGTCGCCCAAGCGGACCATGGGTATCGCATACCCATATATAGGAAAACCGCCGAATTTTCTCTAATTTTTCTATCTTTTACGCTTTTTTGACAATTTACTTTTATCTTTATTTATTTTCTTATGTTATTCTGGTATTTCGGTTTATATCTTCATAAATTTTATTTTGATTATTATTCATTTTTCAATTTTATTCATTAATTTTCCACGCCTTACAGGAACTTTTTAATGGATATAAATTCATGACCAAGATTGCGTAAAAAAAGCTTTATTTCCATTTCAAAGTGGATAGGTAATATGTAAAAAATATTTTTTCAAAAATAAAATCTCATAACAGGTAGTGATAATAACAGGAGGTATAAACAAAAAAATATACACTAACCGGACTATGGGTACGTCATACCCAGTAGGTTTTAGGAGATCTCTACTTACGGTAATAAGAAGTTTGTGATAGACGGCCCCGGTCCACTCTGCATGACCTTCAGGTCACAACTGAAGCTGCCAGCCCCGTAGTACCGACACCAGCCCCCCCCCCCCCAGTGTTGAGAATGCGTACATGTGGGTATCGCATACCCATGGTCCGGCGGAAGGGTTATAGCTCTTTTGTTGGTTATATTGGAAATATTGAATGTATATATTGCAACGATACAAATTAAAACTGCGTAGATAGGTAATATTGAAATTATTACAACAGAGTCTATATCTGGAGGTAGGAAAATTTATTAAATTAAAACATTAAAATTTACTATTGTCTTATTACTTTATAACATAAAATTGTTTATTAAAAATTTGTCTTTTAATAATTGAATCTATTTGCTGGTTTTACATATATGTTACTTGTTCGTGGAATTCCACTGTTTGCGTAGCTTCTCGACGCTCCGCACGCTGTTCGACTGGACCGCTGCCACTCTGCACGTCGACCGATGACTATTACGTTGACAATTCACGTCTTTGTACACACGCACACTGCGGTATAAACTCTTATTGTTTATAATTTAACTTCACTTAATCTCAGGGATTAAAACTGGGTAAAATAGATCGTGTATTGATCTTACACAAACTCCGGTTTCTTGAAGTGTTCTCGCGTTACTATCAAAATATCTCGGCAGATATTTTGTCCCTACTCCGGAAAATCTTCCACTGTACGCGAAAAGCACTAGAATTATCTATTTATTATTTGAGTTCTGTAAGTGGTAATGGTTACGAATACCTCGAACCGTGAACCAACTTCTAAGTCTAAAGGAAAACGACCTGTCTTGTCCCGAAAAACTCGTGACAGCGAGTACGTCTTTCTGTGACGGGTCTTTGGAAGAAACTGAACGGTCCGTCCGCTGAAAGCGTCCGTCTCAAATAATTTTAAGACCTACTGATTGGTTGAAACTTTAGCAACGTCACAGATGAAAACACAGATAGACTGAAATCAGGCTTAAACTCTGTCCGATTCTGCAAAGGCCTGTCTAGATTTAATCCACAAATTTTATTACTTTCTAGGAGATAACGAGAATAAAAGAAGAAGACTGATTTCATTAAAAAAACATAAAAAGTACAGTTGTGGAAAATTGACTATATGGAAAATGTAGCTTATAACCATGAGAACACTCTGTCCAAGTTTCAGAACGAAATGTTAATTCTCCTCGAAGTTATTAAATTAAATGTAAATCACACGCGCACCCGCGCACTACACACAAGTATTTCACATGACATAAAATAGAATAAAATTGTGAACATTTTGACATAATATACTTTTTTAAACATAGCTTGGTTAAAAACTTATGACTACTTTACAAAGAAAGAACAAAATCAATTTAAAACATGTCTATGGCCATCAGAAAATATTATATAGCATTAGTATTCTACTTAAATGAACTTCATAACCTGTGTACTATTGCAATATTTTATTTATTTTAATAAATTTATAATTTTAAATAGATCGTCTTGTTTTGTTTTTCTTTGAGTTTGAAATAAATTATTTGAGTTTTTAATTAATAAATTATTGTTATTGTATTTTTAAAATTAAGATTTTCCCATATATTAATTTTTGGCCTCTTTATATGTTTTTAATTAATTTTACACTTCAATGCCTGGAAATTGGTGGATATTTTTTAGACAATGCGTGGCTAAATTATTAAAAAATCAATATTTATTTTGCTTCATATAAAATGTTATATATGAAATTGGTAAATATTAGTTGTGTCTTTCATCTGCAGCAAAGAGAGTGTTTCACATTTTACATTTTATCTTGAAAAAAATGACTTTCGTTTAGGATTAAAAATATTTAACTTACCGACTAACACTCTAGTCAATCGTATTTTCTCATCAGCCAATGGCGTATAAACCAATGTAATGCTGCTGTGTATTATTGACTTTTAATAGTACTCATGCGACTTTGACCATTGACGGTTTAATACTTGCAATAATTAATTGTTGATGACGTTATTGTTTATTCATTCTACACTACATCCAGGCAACATTGATTCATTCTATTGTACACAGAGTTTGCAAACGACAATCGAACTGTGATACGAGGTTGTACCAAAAGTAATGCAGTAATTGTCAGAGCTTGTTTACTAATCTGTATGAATAATTCATACAGTGAATGTTAATGGAATAAACCTCTCTTTTTACAGTCTTTTTTTTAAATATAGAAACATTTTTGATTGTAAATGAATAATGGATTCAAAGTACAAACAACGTATGGCCATTGAGTTGTTGACACAAGTGGTCTGCCTGAAGTCAACAGAACGCTTCAGATTACTTCTGGAGGTGACAAAGACATCGCACAACAAATATCACAAAGCAAGTTGACTTCAGGAAAGCGTTGGCTATGTCTACATTAAATGGAATCCCGTGGGATAAGAAAATTACAGCAGAAACAAAAACCAAAATATTTAAAACCATTGTTAGAATTATCACGACTTACGGCTCAGAAGTTTGGACTAAAAATAAACACACAAGAACAGAATTAAAAACAGAAGAGATGGACTTTTGGTGAGAGTATCCAGACGTGAGAAATTTAGAATTGAAGTTATTAAGGACAGAATGAATGTGAAAAATTCAATTGTTGATTTTCTATTTGTATCGGCCATCTGAGGACTACACGCCAATTTCAAATCTGTATTCCTGGTTTTTTCTTTTTCTGCAATATTCTTTCATCTTTTCAGTATGTCTCTTCTTCCTGTCTTCAGTCCACTTTGAACCTGCGTTTCTCTCTGTCTTACCCTGACTCCTTCCATTTTAACACTTTTGCCAGAAAAACTTCTGTTTCAATTGCTTCTTCTGCGTTTATATTATTTTTTTCTAAATCCTTTTTGACGTCTTTAATCCAACTTGATGTTGACTTCTTCCCCCACAGATACTTGAAGATCTATTTTGTTAACCTATTGTCGTCTATTCTATATAAATGTCCAAAATATACTAGTCTTCTTTTTCTCACTGTTTTAATTGTTGATTTTATTTAAAACAAAAATTACAATTGTATGGACACACGAAAAGAATGGCACAGGAAAGATTGCCAAGGAGAGTTATGGAATGGACCCCACCAGGAAGGAGGAAAAGAGGAAGACCACCTATCACCTGGATAGAAGAAATTCAAACTATATTGGGGGAACGAGAAATTGAAGATCTTTGGATGGACAAGCAGCAGTGGAAGATGAGAATTCGATCAGTTCTGTAATATTTGGTTTCGGAAAATGTGTAAACATTGTACAGCCGGAGTAATATAAAATAATAATTCAACTTCAATGTGACAATTCATCACAGACGAGTTTAGTGACAACTCTGACGATATTCAATTTGAACTTCTCATTGGTCCCTTGTCTTCCATACAGTATTGCCCAGATCTGGTGCATTCTAATTACCGTCTGTTTGGCAAATATGCATCTCTGGTAATGAAAAGTATACCGTCTTCTTCTTCTTCTCTTCAAGGATTATGTTATATAAACCCGTTCCGGCACTCATCTCATCCTCGGACAACCCACACCTCTTCTACCAATTGCTTTATAGTTCAGTGCCACTTTCGGCAATCCTCTGTCATCCTTTGCAGTTTATCCGACCATTGTCTTCTTTAAATTATTTATGAATTTCATATTTATATAATTAATAATTTCATATAATTAATTTCATTTATGTCCTTTACTTCATGTTTTGCTCTGATATTTTCATTCCTTATTCTATCTTTCAACGTATAATTTAAAGTATTTCGAAGAAACTGCATTTCAGCACTCTGAATCTTGTCGCTTTCCTTTTTTTTCTTATCTGTTTTGTAAAATCAAATAAATTAATTTACCCTAGTTTTGTGTTTGTAAATCGAACGACAAAAGCAAATTAAATTACTGTCGTGTTTAGTTTTGTTGTACCGACTACTAACTTACTGAGATTGAGTTTAAAAACTAGGTCCCCTATTATTCATTCTACTGATACCAGACGCTTACAACAGACAGCTGATCAAATAGAAATTGCACTATTTACTGGTTTCCTGGGTTACGCCAGCTAGACTGCGTTTGCAGACAGGTCACTGGATTTTTGTCATTGTCAGATTACGTGTAGTAACTGAATTAGCTATAACAGGTTAAATTAGTCTGTTGGCGTTAAAAATTACAACAAGTAATCGTCAAGTATTATTATTTTTTACGTCTATTTATGCAATCTGTTAATACAAAACAATAACCATAATTATTTCAAAATACATGGCATAAAGATAACTAGTCCATTGACTAGTTCTCTTTGTATCATTATTTAAAAGTAACATATTATGTATGATATATTTATAGTGTTAGAGTCTAGGTAAGTACAAAGGAAATGTTAATTTTAAATGTCTTGTCTTTAGGCTGTTGTCTAGTAGATTTATTGCTGAAGGATTCGTGTGCTCTTCAAACCGTTTCACATATCTTTCGCTGAACATCGCAATGGTTTCACTGACTGAGGCCAGATCCAGGTCTCTATAGATGTCTTTGTTGCTGATGAACCACGGTGCGTTGGTTATGCTACTCAACACCTATGTTAGAAACCTTTCCATTATGGCGATATTGGATTTAGATGCAGTTCCCCAAAGCTGTAAGCCGTATGTCCACACAGGCTTGAAGACAGTGTTGTACACCAACAGATTGTTTCGCATTGACGGTAATGATTTTCTGCCCAGGATTACCAACTTGTTAACACAAATTGTACCTGTGTTCTTCGATGATCACAAGTGCATGGCTAATTGTTTTTGTGTTTAATTTATAAGGTAAGCTTAGACGGCCGGGCCGGTGTCGACATTGTTGTAGAGCCGTGCTGTTAGGCCGTGGTCAGTTACTGCGACATGGTCGGCTACGTTTGAATCCCAGCCACCGGGGATCTGCTTCAGGCCGCAAAGCGACCGAGAAAACGCGTACTGAAGATATTAGCCGAACATTACCCAAGTATTTTTACCGGGTATGACAACAGGCGGCCGGTAACAAAATTGCGAGCCGAAGTAAGCTTGTGTTAGAAACCTGACGATAGAAGTTGAACAGTGGCTTAGACATGCGCATTGTACAAACACCTCGTTGCGAGGCTAACAAAATTTTCATTTATTTCGCACATGCGCACAACAGTCTTGTACAGTGTTTCATAGCGTGAACATCGGCTGCAACAAGACTAAATAGCAAGAACAACGAAAGCGTGCGTGTGATAGAGAGGGAGATAATATAGAAGCGAGAGACAGTGAACTGTTATCGCGTTGTCTACCCTCTCACCGCCATAAATAACTTAACTAAACTTGTCAGTGGGGGGGGGGTAATTCATGCATTGGATCGGCACAGCTTACTATTGAAGAATGACTGTCGGTCCTGTACCGGCCGTCTGTTGCTCATACCCGCTAAAAACTACTCAGGTATTCTTGAGATACGTTCTGCAGTACTTTTATGTTTTACACTCTGTCGCTTTTCGCCCTGAAGACGTTCGCCGGGAGTGTACGATCGAAACGTCGCCGACGATGCCGCAGCAGCCGACCTCGACCGAACAGCCCGGTTTATTACGAACTTAGTACTGTTACGACGACGGTCTACTACGTCATCGTATGGTACGGTGGAAAACAAAATACCGTTACGTCACTAATCACCAGCTTTAATTATCACAATTAAACGGGTTGTAATTAACAAGACAGTCTCTTACAATAAATCGATTAAAAATTGTTCGTATGCAATAAAAATGTTAACTGATATAAAACACAATTGTATTACAATAGTCTGGCACAATTATAAAACACGTAATATTTCGCCACAATACTACAAACCGCACTCTAATAATTCGCAACTCCAACTGAAACTGAACGTCGTCAAGTACTTGTATTTATAACCCGCCGAGATTCCAGAATATTCGCTAATAGGCGTCTACTAGAAAACACTAGGCCTCAGGTCTACACTAGGCCGCAATTGATTGCGGTCTTGACACAGTGCGCGGGGCTGGCGACGTTCTGAAAAGTCTGGCGACCGCATGTTGAAATCACGTACGCCACAATATTCAGACGGATTCCTCGGGAACATTCGATAAACGAGTAGATTGTTCTGTATGTCGTAAAGATAAAGTTTCTGTGTTTTTCTGTATTTTATATCTTTTATTTGCTTTTACGTTTTCTGCAATTTCTTGGTCTTTTTGTGCGTGTATATACGGTTTTATTCTGCTTCCCCCAGTCAAGAATTGCCTAATTTTGGACTCGTATTTTACTATTTCTATCTATCGTTTCTACTTTAATCTATGAATTGAAGACACTAATATCCGTAGTCAAGAATTCGCGCCGTTGATTCTGAATCTCCTGAACGCGGGAACAAAAAACATGTAATAAACTTACGTGGGGTGTAATCCTTACGGTATTTTAACACGCTTGATACTTTGTAGAGAAAATCAACTTGACTTGTGGCAAGGAACGGAGTGGGGAGTCTGGCGACTTACTACCGGTTCCCTTGTCGCCCTCAAGGCCTCAAAGGATAAAAAAATGAATATATAAAGCATTATAGTAGTATGCCTTGTTTTTTGATATACTGAATTTGATAATCTAATAAATTAAAAAAAAATAATTCAATTGCCGGACGCTTTGCAATTCCAAGTTACTGCCACACGATTTTAAACAGGCAGCACCTTGCTTATGCCGTGATGTGAAGATGATAATGAAAAACAGTAGTAGTGAATAACTGCAGTCGTCTGACGCCAACTGAGATAGCTTTAAAAGATAAGTCAAGGACGCAGTGCCGGAGCAATAAGCGGACACAAACACAACAGCGTGGACTTAAAGGCGAGAGGGACTTAGCTGAAAGCATAACATGTCAAAGACTTAGGTCACACGGAGTGAAGGAGATTTAATTTAAACAAATGACTTTTACATTGTTAAATAAAATTAATCAGTTGTTGGTAATTTTGTAAACCAAACGATCAGAACAAATTAAACTACGGTCATGTTAGTTCTGCTGCACTGACTGAGTGTGGATTGGATTATAGAACCTAGTTTCCACATTGTATTATTCTACCGCAACTGTTTGACAGGAGCGGCTAGTTGAATTATACAAGGAGCTGAATAAAAACTCCTGTGGAATTGGACTCATACAGCAAACTAAATACATGCTGATATCTGCATCAGAAAGGAGAAGAAATCTTTGTAATTTATGCATAGAGGATAATTAATTTGATGCAGTTAATAAGTTCAGATACCTGGGCAACTTGATAGATAATGAAGGGTCCATAAACACGACAACACATATGACAGAATGCATATAGGAAATACGGCATATTATGCCAGGAGCAGATTATTGAAAAGTAAACTCATTAAACGGAAAGCAAAAATAAAACTATACAAGACACCTATCAATCCAGTGGTTATTTATGAAGGTGAGACATGGACATTAAGGTTTCAAAGAAACATTTTACGTCGTATTTATAGGCTAGTTAAAGAAGATAGTGTAATAGAGAATAAGAAATAAACACGAGGTAGATGAGTTACTGAGGCATAAGGACTTTGTAAGATTCATAAAGGCTAAACGAATACAATGGCTAGATCACCTAGAGCGGATGCCAAAGAAAATCCTGACGGCGCAGGTCTATAAAAGCAGAAAGTGGGGCCGACCTATAGGATAAGATGGTTGGACGATGTGCTAGAAGATCTCAGAAGAATGGAAGTGAGGGGTTACACTGAGATGGCAATGTATAGAAGATTTTTCAGAAGATTGATGTTGGAAGCCAGGGCTCACGTTGGGTTGTAGTGCTGAAGAAGAAGACGAAGTATGACAGAAAGCTGTGGGCGAAGAGCTAAGTCAATGAACTCAATGGATAGCTATTGATAAAGTATCCACACTGTTTCTAGTGGATTCGAGAGCGCCTGTTTGTTTAACACGTCATCCAGGGTGACAGATTATTCTGGAATCTCAGCGGGGAATAGATATAGGCATTCAGCGACGGTTAGTTTCAGTTTACGTCGGCGATTACTCAATGCATTTTAGTGGCGATTTATTCAAGTGAGGTTCAAAGTATTAAGGTGAAGTGTTATTGTGTGATTATTGTACGGGACTCTATATTAGTTGTCATTATTATTGCGTGTGGACAAATTTAATTAGAATTATTGTACGAGTAAAATCTTGTTGAATAACTTGTTGATTACAAATAATCAACTGTGATAATTAAAGCTGGTGATTAGTGACTTCATTGGTGTGTTGTATTTTGTCTTCCACTGAACCATACGACAATTAGTGAGACCGTTGTAACAATGTGAATGGGTGGTTCAGAATGTTAGAGTGACGGAGGACTGTCACAGACACTGAATGGGTGGTTCAGAACGTTAGAGTGGCGGAGGTCTGTCACAGACACTGAATGGGTGGTTCAGAACGTTAGAGTGACGGAGGTCTGTCATAGGCACTGAATGGGTGGATCAGGACGTTAGAGTGACGGAGGTCTGTCACAGACACTGAATGGGTGGTTCAGAACGTTAGAGTGGCGGAGGTCTGTCACAGACACTGAATGGGTGGTTCAGAACGTTAGAGTGGCGGAGGTCTGTCACAGACACTGAATGGGTGGTTCAGAACGTTAGAGTGGCGGAGGTCTGTCACAGACACTGAATGGGTGGTTCAGAACGTTAGAGTGACGGAGGTCTGTCATAGACACTGAATGGGTGGTTCAGAACGTTAGAGTGACGGAGGTCTGTCATAGACACTGAATGGGTTGTTCAGAACGTTAGAGTGACGGAGGTCTGTCATAGACACTGAATGGGTGGTTCAGGACGTTAGAGTGACGGAGGTCTGTCATAGGCACTGAATGGGTGGTTCAGAACGTTAGAGTGACGGAGGTCTGTCATAGGCACTGAATGGGTGGTTCAGAACGTTAGAGTGACGGAGGTCTGTCATAGGCACTGAATGGGTGGATCAGGACGTTAGAGTGACGGAGGTCTGTCATAGACACTGAATGGGTGGTTCAGAACGTTAGAGTGACGGAGGTCTGTCATAGACACTGAATGGGTGGATCAGGACGTTAGAGTCACGGAGGTCTGTCATAGACACTGAATGGGTGGATCAGGACGTTAGAGTGACGTAGGTCTGTCATAGACACTGAATGGGTTGTTCAGAACGTTAGAGTGACGGAGGTCTGTCATAGACACTGAATGGGTGGTTCAGAACGTTAGAGTGACGGAGGTCTGTCATAGACACTGAATGGGTGGATCAGGACGTTGGAGTGACGGAGGTCTGTCATAGACACTGAATGGGTGGTTCAGAACGTTAGAGTGACGGAGGTCTGTCATAGACACTGAATGGGTGGATCAGGACGTTAGAGTGACGGAGGTCTGTCATAGACACTGAATGGGTTGTTCAGAACGTTAGAGTGACGGAGGTCTGTCATAGACACTGAATGGGTGGATCAGGACGTTAGAGTGACGGAGGTCTGTCATAGGCACTGAATGGGTGGTTCAGAACGTTAGAGTGACGGAGGTCTGTCATAGGCACTGAATGGGTGGTTCAGAACGTTAGAGTGACGGAGGTCTGTCATAGCCACTGAATGGGTGGATCAGGACGTTAGAGTGACGGAGGTCTGTCATAGACACTGAATGGGTGGTTCAGAACGTTAGAGTGACGGAGGTCTGTCATAGACACTGAATGGGTGGATCAGGACGTTAGAGTGACGGAGGTCTGTCATAGGCACTGAATGGGTGGTTCAGAACGTTAGAGTGACGGAGGTCTGTCATAGGCACTGAATGGGTGGTTCAGAACGTTAGAGTGACGGAGGTCTGTCATAGGCACTGAATGGGTGGATCAGGACGTTAGAGTGACGGAGGTCTGTCATAGACACTGAATGGGTGGTTCAGAACGTTAGAGTGACGGAGGTCTGTCATAGACACTGAATGGGTGGATCAGGACGTTAGAGTCACGGAGGTCTGTCATAGACACTGAATGGGTGGATCAGGACGTTAGAGTGACGGAGGTCTGTCATAGACACTGAATGGGTTGTTCAGAACGTTAGAGTGACGGAGGTCTGTCATAGACACTGAATGGGTGGTTCAGAACGTTAGAGTGACGGAGGTCTGTCATAGACACTGAATGGGTGGATCAGGACGTTGGAGTGACGGAGGTCTGTCATAGACACTGAATGGGTGGTTCAGAACGTTAGAGTGACGGAGGTCTGTCATAGACACTGAATGGGTGGATCAGGACGTTAGAGTGACGGAGGTCTGTCATAGACACTGAATGGGTTGTTCAGAACGTTAGAGTGACGGAGGTCTGTCATAGACACTGAATGGGTTGTTCAGAACGTTAGAGTGACGGAGGTCTGTCATAGACACTGAATGGGTGGATCAGGACGTTAGAGTGACGGAGGTCTGTCATAGGCACTGAATGGGTGGTTCAGAACGTTAGAGTGACGGAGGTCTGTCATAGGCACTGAATGGGTGGATCAGGACGTTAGAGTGACGGAGGTCTGTCAGAGACACTGAATGGGTGGTTCAGAACGTTAGAGTGGCGGAGGTCTGTCACAGACACTGAATGGGTGGTTCAGAACGTTAGAGTGGCGGAGGTCTGTCACAGACACTGAATGGGTGGTTCAGAACGTTAGAGTGGCGGAGGTCTGTCACAGACACTGAATGGGTGGTTCAGAACGTTAGAGTGACGGAGGTCTGTCATATCAAAACCTGCCTAAGAAAGTCAGCGCACAATTGACTGTTTGTACTCCAAAACCCTGTTTACGTGACAAATCTTGTGGTTGTTTTAATGTCCATAAAATTAATTTTAAATCCACTCTAGAGTCGATGCGCTCACATGTTGCTCTTGTCATAATAATCCATTGTAGAAAGGTAGATAAAATATCTATAAATGAAATTGGGTAGTCGAAGGGGAGTGGGTAATTTTTTTATTGATATAAATTTATTCGACTGAAAACTTAAACAAATTTCAATAAATCACAAATAATAAAAATTGATATCGTTCCATGT
Organism: Magicicada septendecula; assembly: GCA_034769895.1. Classification (NCBI taxonomy): domain Eukaryota; kingdom Metazoa; phylum Arthropoda; class Insecta; order Hemiptera; family Cicadidae; genus Magicicada; species Magicicada septendecula. Next base: position 9,957,826 of record CM068369.1, on the reverse strand, counting down.
AAACAACGTAACCACGGATACGTAAACAAAATAATTGTTCGTTTACAGAAATTTACAGATTACAAACGCTGGGCGGTATTCGCTTTCTTTTGCGTTGTTATCTTAAAAGATAATTTAATCAAATTAATTCTTTATTTTTTTAAATATTTACAATTATGTACAATTCGTATTTTGGTTATCTTTCTTAGCGTTTTTACCGAAACCATTTTGATATATTTAGCTTTGTTCTGAGTGTACATATTAAAAATTTTATAATTAATTAGAACATGGAAGTCATGTATGGTTCTCCATACCGTTTTTGTTTGTGAATATTAGGTAATAATTTATACTACGTGTGTGTATGATTATTGTGATTTTTCTTGTATGCTATCTATGTAGGGTAGTTTTGTAGTCATATTTTTCAACTTATTTTTAACATAAACATTAGACACAATAGAAGGGGAACGCTGACACAGCAATAAAGATAAATTGAAAGATAAAGCACAAGATGGTATTTTGACATCGCTTGCAACAGCAATTGTGAAAACTGCAACAGTAGAATACCTTTTTTTTCGTTCTGGTTGTTTTTTTTTCCGTTTATTACATTTTATCTTTCATAATACAACTGTATGTTCTTTTATTGTGTATTTGTTGTGTGTGTGTGTGTTTGTGTGTGTGTGTGTGTGTGTGTGAGAAAGAGAGAGAGAGAGAGAGAGAGAGAGAGAGAGAGGAATGACACTAACTGTCTTTAGATTATTTGAAAGGCCAATAACAGAGCGTCAATCTCGGTCATCAGAACAATATAATCACTTAGTTTTGTGTAGAGATACATTCCGTTTCGCAACAACATTTGAAGGTATAAATTAACATTGGAAAGTGCTAGAACAATGTTAACAAAAATTTCCCTCTAAAGGGAAATTTTCGTTTCAACAAAATTAAAATAAAAACACAAATCGTAAATTGTAAATTAAATTCTTATGCGGTCAAGTTTAGATTAGCTTTTAACTCCATTTAAGAACAACATCATTACCGAGGCCTGTATTTTACTTTCTTGTTTCTTGGTTGTTGTCTATCATTCTGTACACCCATAGGACAGTACAGGGACTGCCATAGCTTTGTATAACTTTAAACTTGTATCTCGACGTACCTTGTTTCTAAAAATATGGGTGATTGTCCCACAGATGGTCTGGAACTTACCTAACTTAACACAAATATCATAATTCTTATCACAGCTAATGTCATTTCCTAAATAATTGAAGTGGCTCACCTGTTCTAGAATTGTATGACTAAACATTATTTTTGTTCTTATTGGCTCCTTGCCAATTTTATTCTTCTTATTACCATTGCTTTTGTCCTTCTTCCTCTAAGTATTTTACTTATTTTTGTTGTTATTCTACTTTTCTTCTTTTCGTATTGGCCATCTAAGAACCACATGTCAATTTCAATTATTTACTCTTTGTTCTTTCCTTTTTTCCAATATTCTTTCATCTTCTCACTGTGTCTCTTCTTCCTGTCTTCAGTCCACTTTGAACCTGCGTTTATCTCTCTCCTACCCTGGATTCCCTCCATTTTCAACACTTTTGCCCGATAAACTTCTCCTTTAATTGCTTCTTCTGCATGCATATTTTTTTTTCTAAATCCTTCTGGACTTCTTTAATCCAACTTGATGTTGACTTCTTCCCCCACAGATATCTGAAGATTTCCTTTGTCAACCTATTGTCGTCCATTCTATATAAATGTCTGAAAAATAATAGTCTTCTTTTTCTCATTGTTTCTGTTATATTTTCTATACTTCGATATATTTCAACATTACTTCTTAATTTCCAACCTTCTGAAGTTTTTCGTGGGCCTAATATTTTCCTAATAACCTACTTTTCTTTATTATTTATAGTTTTCTTGTTGCCGGGCTTGGCGTTATCTTGTCCTTACGCCGGCCCTGTTTGTGCATCTGTGGTTGTTTTTGTTGTCGTTTTATACTTTCCTCTTCTGCTTCAGTTTTTCTTTACATTTTTGTTTTGTTTCCTTATGTTTTATAAGGGTGTGCCTGTGCCCTCACGTTACTTTGTTCTTCGCACTGTTAGGTACCAAGGTAGAAGGACTTTTTAGGACCTTGAAGAGAGCAGAAATGAAATTCTTTCGAGCGGTACAAAGAGGGTGTTCAAGAGTGGTTCAGCTGTTTATTTGTGTTGCAAATTATTGTGATTTTGCCCGGTGACTTAATGACTTTTATTTTTGTGTGTGCGACCGCGCGTGTTTTTTGTATAGTGCGTGTATTTTACACGCACGCACAATACACAAATAATCAAAGTCAATAAGTCATTGATTACAATAATAATAGTAAGAAAAATTAAATTTACAATAGTAAGCAATAGTTATCAATAGTTTTATTTACAATGTCTTAAAAAAGTTAAAACCACCCCTCCAAAACAACTACTTGTCCGCTGGTCTTAAACTTGGTTTTATAGTAATTAAATAAAATGTTTACAATAATCTGCGTTGAAAATGAAAGATTTTGGTCAAATAAAATTCTTGAGGCTCAAGTGGTATCAAAGACAACCAATTATCGAACAAGCTGAAGGATAAACTCGAAAATTGGTTTTAAGACTCAAAAAAACTTAGTCGTAGTCGTGTTATAACCGGTTGACAAAATGACCCCTCCCGATTGACCATGCTCCCTCCGATCACGCTGAAAGGAGCATTGGAGCATTGTAAGTCTAGATGAACCAATGCTTAATTATTCAAGCAAACAAAAATTGCGCGAACTTTTTAATTAAACCTCGTATACTTATTCTTTCTAATATTTAGAATTAATATTAGGCAATTACCTGTATTAACTTCCGTCTTGTGACTTCTTTAGTTTTTTCCTTAAAACAACGCGTTTCGAGAATAAATTCTCATCATCAGGTTTTTTAAAAATTATAAAAACATCAAATTCACCCAAAAGGGGTCGTCAACTATTTAAAATACACAAACACAAAAACACCACACATAATTAAACACCGACACAGTCACGGCACAGTCCGATGCGCATCGTCTCGCCGCCAACGACCAACTGTTGCATTATGTGTTGTGTTTTTGTGTTTGTGTATTTTAAATAGTTGACGACCCCTTTTGGGTAAATTTGATGTTTTTATAATTTTTAAAAAACCTGATGATGAGAATTTATTCTCGAAACGCGTTGTTTTAAGGAAAAAACTAAAGAAGTCACAAGACGGAAGTTAATACAGGTAATTGCCTAATATTAATTCTAAATATTAGTAACGTGACTTGGAGACAATTAAAACAAAATGAATTATTCTTTCTCCTATTTATACATCCTTAATCCTAAATTGCAACCTATTTTTAAGATATATGCTTACCTATTAAAATTGCTCAATTTTATTGAACAAAAAAATGTAAGTTCAAAATGGTTGCATGCAGAGGTATGATTTTGGTTTCCAGAGACCAAATAAATGATTTATGTCAAATAAATGGCATGAAAAAAATTTTTTTTAATTTTATTGATATTTTTAAAGGATTTAAACATTTTGAAACTGTGACAGAAAAAATAAATTTGGGAAAAAATGGAAGCTGATCCACTCAATGCCTGACAGGATTAAGGCATGTTACAAGGGAAAAGAAAGTCCCATTGATTATTAGAGATGATAATTTAACGCAAAACAATTGTTTGTATAACCTTCTGATTAAATAAAAATACTGAAAATTTAAAAATTGTGTTTTTATTAGTTGGTCTTAATATTTTTTGTGACACTATGTATAGCGATTTTTGAACCACATTTAAAGCCGTTTTTTGCATCTTAGCTTCCACACTTGACAATATTTTCAACCGTTCTCCTTCAGACTTCTTTGTGTAATTTGCATTGCATTCCCTACACCTACAAGCCAAGTCTTTTGTAGCCTCCCACTTTTCCTGCTTTTAGGATAGGATCCAGTCTAGTAATTTCTTTGTCCATCTACGATTTCCAAACGGTACACGTTCCTCTACAGTCTTAGTCTGATTGCATCAATTGTATCAATTATACTGGTACATACGAGTTTTGATCAAAATGTTTGTACAATTTTTGAGTTTCGTGCGCTAGAAATATCCGATTAAATATTTGTTTTTATGTAATGTTTGTACCCATCTAAGTGCCAATCTTTTCAAATTTTAAATCTATTGGATGTATAGTTTAGATTTGACAGCTAACTAAGTATTTACATGTGTTGGAGTATTTGGCGATTTTTTGACATTATACAACGCAGGTTAAAAGAAATATGAAGTAAATTTTGTGTAAAGAATTAGATAAACTCTCCTGTCAAGAGAAACGTGTTGCAGAATACTTCTGGCAAGCATGCTATGCATGAACAAGGAGTTCAGAAGCTTCGAAGGTTGTCGTCAACAAATTGAAGATCACGATTACCATATAAAGAGTTGTAGTTTTGTTTTCCATTAATTTTTAACATTAGGTAAAACGATAAATAAAAAACCATTCACACACGTATGGCAATTTACGCTACACATGTGTAAAGCTATTAAATTTATAGAACATGGCAAAATTTCCGTTTATGGAAGAGCAGTTTATGGAAATTGCACGTCGATAATGCACCAGTCATTGCTTATTCAAGAATTTTAGGCAAACAAAACATTGTAATGACGCCGGAACTGCCACATTCGCTCCAGCATAGTGTTTCTTCTTCCGAATAATGAAAAGCAGCATAAAAGGACGACATTTGG